>CM066254.1:3374411-3639411 GCA_033675135.1 Frankliniella intonsa
GAGGATGGGGGAGATAGGCGACAGAGAAAATGGGAAAGGGAGCATTCCTCGGCGTTGTCTTTGAGGTGGAAGAATGCCCGGCCGGAAGTAAGCGGGGGCGGGGAGGGGGAGCACAGAGTTACGAGGGTAAAAGCGTGCTCGACTATGGGACGTACGGACCTCCATAGACTGGCGTCGTGGAGAAATCGTGCTGCACTGTCGGGCCGCGCGCCCACGCCGCGCACACATTCAGCACTCGGAAAATAATTCGCGTCTGAGCAATAAAAATTGGCAGCTGTACTAATTTTTTAGCTGTCCAGGCGCAGCTAATTTTAAAGCTACAGTGCTTATTTTCTGGCTACCCTGCTATTTATTTTTCTGCTGTTTTAAGTTTGTAGCGGTGGTGCTAATTTTTCACGTCTAATTTTGGCTGAGCGATTTTTTAATTATTTTTTTTTGCCTGAGTATCGTCATAAAAATGAAAACGTCCAAAAAATAAGCAATAACGCTCCTCACTCAGCCCGCCCACGCCGCCAGGCCGAGGGGACGACAGCCCAGGCCAGCCAGCCAGCTGCGAGGGCGAGCGCCGTGCAAGTAGGCAACACGCCCGCACCCCTGCGCGCCGCGCCGCATACCTACAGGGGCCTGGCCCGCTGGCAGTGGAGGGAGAGGGGTGGGGGGCGGGGGGCGGGGGGGGAGTCTAAATACGAGAGGCAAAGGGGGAGAGGGAGGGGGGGGGGTGCTCTCGAGTTCACGCGCGAATATAGGACCCCGGCGAGGGCCAAGCAGTGGCGCTGGGAGGAGGTTATAAATTACCAATTATGGTTTACATTAAAAGTTTTGAGTTTGGTGTGCTTAGCAGCACTGTGGCTGCCGCGCCGGCCCCGGCCGGGTTATCCACGCCCCCCAGTCCTAGCAGTGCCCGCCGAGCAGCCTGCCGGGGAGGGGGAGGAGGAGGAGGAACCACAGGAAATGCAAAACACAAAAATGTTATTGCCACGTATATTTTTTCCCGGAAACTCTTGCTCCTATTTTTTTCTAAACTTATGACCAATATTCTAAAAATCAGTTTTTTTTTTAAAATAGTCGCTTTTGTGTGACTTTTTTTCCTTTACATTAATCATATGGAAGGTGACTTACTTTGCTTGTGAGAGAAACGTTTACAGTGTACTCCCTCCCCTCCTCTCTCGGCAGCTGGGATACACTACTCGTGGCAGCCGCCTGTATTTGCCTCTCACATTCACCGCGGCTGCCGCGCCCGAGTTGTTGAAGTAAACAAGCGGGCGGGGCGGGGCGGGGGGCGGGGTGGGGCGGGGCGGGGCGGGGCGGGGCGGGGGGTCTCTGATTGGTCAGACTCGCGCATCTCCCCGGCGGAACTCTGATTGGTCAGACCCGCTGCTGCGCCGCCGGCAAACAAAACTATCCCAAAGCCTTATCTCAATGAATGCATGCCCCTCTCTTCCTGCTCCCTGCGCTACGGCACGGCCCGACTGCTCAGCTCTCCCGGCTCTCTCTCTCTCTCTCTCTCTCTCTCTCTCTCTCTCTCTCTCTCTCTCTCTCTCTCACACCACCACACACACACACACACACACCACTTCCGCTCTGAAATGAGATCCCGCGCGCCAGCGTTGCACTGCGCATTCGCCTACTTTAGCCGCGACGAGGAAAAAAAAAATAGAGTACCGGTCGGCGGTGCGGGGAGGTCACAAATATGTGAAATGCGGGAAAGTTGATATAAATATAACAGGAAAAAAAAAAAACGCGGCGTGGAGCGGAGAGCGCGTGGGGCTGAAACACCGCTGCAGGCAGGGCAGGCCAGGCCCTGCAGGCGCGAGCGGGCGAGCAGCCGGAGGATAATTCCCAGCCGCTCCCGACTCTTCGCAGTGAGAGCAGCCCCCGGGGGCTCCGCAGCCGACGCGACGGAAGGAGATATATTCAGCCCAAACAAAATGGCGGCGGTGATATATATGCGGCCATGTGACGCGGAATCTCATTGCGCTGATATGTGCGGACGTTTACCCCGCCCCGCCCCGCCCTGCCCCGCCCCACCGCGCCCCGCCCCGCCCCACCGCCAGAGCGTCAGGGATATCCTGACTAATTGTCAGCTTATCAGTGAGGCCTTGCCAACATACACGCTCTTTCGTTCAGCTAACACGCGGTCCCAAACACGAAGCCCATAAGACATGAAGACTCGTACTAATGTGTTCAATTGTTCAGTTTTCACCAAGTAGCTTCAGTGCTTTCACCCACCCAAAAACACATGTCAGTGTCGATGTTCTTTATTTTTAAAGATTCAAGTAATTTTCCGTTTCCGTATGACACCATCAGGCTGTTCAACCCGCCCGCCCCTCCCCACATGCCGCTCCTAGCTTCCCCGTGAAACTCACTTCCAATCCGTTTTCTCGTACAGCACGCCACCCTATTAGCGCATGCATTGCATTCAGCCAGCACCAATCCGGAAGTATTTACGATGAGGGTTTGGCATGCCGTAGGAATCCTCCCCCTCCCCCTCCCCCGTCCCGTCCCGTCCCGTCCCGTCACCCCCGCACCCCCCGCCAAATCTCTCTCCCTCCGGCCCCTCCCGCCCGCCGCGCTGCCTCACCCGGCTCATCCCCCGCCCCCCCGCCACTCTCATCCCCAGGGGGGGTCCCTTCCACCCACCCCCGTAAGCAGGACCCACACACCGGGCCAAAATTATTAATAATTATTGTCAGACCCTAAAATAAAAATAAAAATAAAAAAAAAAAAAAAAAAAAAAAAAAAAAAAAATCCTATCCTGAGACAAAACCATAAGGCTATTTCGTGCCTAAAAAAAACAAACAAAAAAAAAACCAACAACAAGGCTTTGACTTGCAGGCAGGCGCGGCTGCAGCTGCTGCACACGCCCCCCGTCATTACTCGCAGCCGTTAACACATTCCCTGATCCGCCTGGCAATAACGCGACGCCCCCCACATTATGTGGCGCAGCCCCGCCGCTTTGTGTGGCGCTTTACAAGCAGATCTCAAGCATTGTTGTTGTTGTTGAAGTAGTTTGTCATTCTGATAGTAGTTTTATTGTGAGTCCGCGATGTGCATATAGTAGGCGCTGCGGCGCGCGGACAGATGGGGCTGCGGGCGGGGCGGGGCGGGGGCGGGAGCGGGGCGGGGCGGGGGACGGGGGTGTCATCGCGCTGTACTCTACCCATAGATTACGGCGTATCACAGAGTGGAAGGCAGCGCGGGAACCGCAAAACCGAACGACGGATGACGAGACTTTTTAAAATCATACTTCAATAACCACACCGCTCGCATCAGCTGGGGGCGGGGGCCTTCCTCCTCCTGGACCAGACTTTGCATATCCTTTTAATTTCGGAGAAATGTCACAACCGTGCTGTCATTGAGGAGTCGGGGATATCTCTCATCAATGATTGAAGAGCAGCCATCGAGCCATCGAAAGGAGGGATAAGGAAGACGCCGTGACAACAGCGCTCCTATTATTCGCAGAGTAGCCATCTGCGCATGGCTCGCGGTCCCCGCCCCGCCCCGCCCCGCCGCCACTACCAGGAATATGACCGCCTCTCGTTTCGTTTGTCGACATGCAAATTTTCCCGCTCTGCATGGCGCGATTTCGAGCCCGGACACCACCCGGACCACCCCCAGCCGCACGGCGTTACGGAAAGAGGGGAAAGGCAGGTATACACCGTGGGGGGTGAGGGGTCCGGGCGGGGCGCGGCGGGGCGGGGCGGGGCAGGGTGTGGCGCGGTTACAACAGTGGGCGGCCAGCACCCCCCCCTCTCCCTCTCCCTCTCTCTCTCTCTCCCTCTCCCTCTCCCTCTCTCTCTCTCTCTCTCTCTCTCTGCGTACATCTGTAAGGCCGTGAGAAAACTCATTTGCAAGTGGTACGGTCCGGGCGGCGGCGGGGGCACAGGTCTGCATAAGCCCGACCCTCCCCCCACCTGCATGTAATTTACACAAAATAACGCAGGGCTCAGTAACGCGGACGGACTGTGCTGCCAGTAATGCGGGGGGGAGAGGACTGTACCTGGGCTGTGCGCGCACAGCGGCGCACAGCGCAGCCCCAACTATTTCTTTTCCTGCCGCAGAAGCAGCTCGGGCGGGCCAGGATAAACAGGTTTTCAGAAGGTGATGGAGGACCAGATATAAGGTTGCTTTCCCGTGACGTGCAAGGAGCCACTGCGGCATAGCACTACAATATTTGTTCACCTTTGTACACCTGTTCAAAGCAAGGCGTTTGTCAAGTATATAGGGTAACTCACCTTACCCACTTTTGTAGTTAAGCATGTGTCTTGGACAAAGGCGATTGGCAAACACACACGAAAAAGCAAGCGAGCGAGAGAGGGGAAATAAACAGGTGCGAATAAAGACCCCTGCTTTGGAAAATTCTCCACCCCAGGCGCTGCTTGCATCCCCCACCCCTCTACCCAACAGCGTACCCCCTTTGATGTCGGGCACTAATCCCTGCCCGGGCAGCACCATATGAACTCGCGGTTTACGGACCATTCTTTTCTCTCTCCCTCTCCCTCTCCCTCTCCCTCTCTCTCACCCCTCCCTCTCTCTCTCTTCGCGTTTCTACCAAACGCAGCGTGGGCCGAGAGCTGAACCCAATAATTGCGTTAACCTTATAGAGCCCGGTGCGCGGCGCAAGCGCACACTGAAACTATCCCGCCTCTGTCTCCACTCCTGTCGCCACACATCCATACGTATGGAGTATGGCAGCTCACGGTCCGACATGCACTGTAATCAGAAGTGTTCAACCGACACACTTCAAAGCGTTGAACACAGCATTGAACACTAAGATGCTTGGTTAAAAGACCATGTATTTCACTGGGGACAAATGAGTTCAACACTTTCGTTGGACACATTCTGCTGGCCAACATATCGGTACTAACACCTACTTCCGCCTCGTATAAAGTACATAAGATTTTTAACGAACACTGTAAAAAATGAGATGCCTAGTACGGAACCGATGACGGAAGCGTTCCGTATACGTATACTATGATGGGTACGGACGATT
Organism: Frankliniella intonsa; assembly: GCA_033675135.1. Lineage (NCBI taxonomy): Eukaryota > Metazoa > Arthropoda > Insecta > Thysanoptera > Thripidae > Frankliniella > Frankliniella intonsa. The sequence continues at coordinate 3,379,405 of CM066254.1, forward strand.
CCTTCCCAGCGATAAACTAGTTTTTCTCTTACGGTACTGTAGGAACTGCCATATACTACGGAGATTCGAACGGAAGTTCCGTTTTCCTCAAGTACGGAAGTCTCCGGAAAAATTATAAGCGGTACTTTTTCCGTACCTATTTTTTACAGTGAAGCATCTTCAAGTGTTCAACACTGTGTTCAACACTTTGAAGTGTGTGTCAGTTGAACACTTTTGATTACAGTCTGCCTTTCCTCCATCGTGTTCGCACGGCGCGAGGCGACTCGCACACCCAAAAAATTGTGTTCTTAATTCAAGAACGTTGCCTTAAAGTTTTTAGAGCCGTGTTCTTGCTTTCAGAAATTTAACTTAGTTCAATGACGAAATGCGCTTCACTCAAGCAAAATGTTCCTAAAACTTTAAGAACACTGAAAAATTAAGAACATACTTTTCTGGGTGCAGGCCGGCTGCACGCGTACACGACGGGCACAACTAACGTTGCATATCCTCTCTCTCCACAACACGCCGCGTACCCTGCTACTAGTTATTTGTTATACAGGGAGCGTCTGCTTTAGCCAAAGTTCGCGCTCTGGGTGTTGATTATTGGCAATCCTTTTTCGCAGTGGCCCTGCTCCCGCCCCAAACCCCACGGGCCGCGCGCGTCCGGCAGGCCGGCCGGCCGGCGTGCCCTGATTGGCCGAACACGTCGTCGAGAAGGGTGTTCATTAGGACAAACCATACAGCCTTTGAGGCAGCGGCCTCGCGTGCAGGGCGTTACAAACGAGTAACAAGCAAGAGCAGGAGAGTTTCGAACGAGTCCCATCTGTATAACAACGAACGTGCCACGGTCGCTGTAAGTACGTAGGGCATAGTCAAGCTGTTAACGATAGGAGGATGAAAAGTCGTAAAAGTACTCGAATTCGTTGACGCGTATTGAGAGGAGTTCGCGTGCACGCCGCACAGCCTCACACCCGCTTAACTCGAAAGTCTAAATTGCACTCGGAGGCAACCTTATCACCTCTCCTCTCCTCTCCGCTGGCTGCCCCCCACTCCCAGCGGAACCCTCTTAAGGCCCGTGCGTGGCGCAGTCCAAACTCGTCGCAGAGAGACGCAAAAAGCATCCAGAAGTAGCGGTCCAGCAGAGCACTAGGAATTAGGGTCCGAACGACTTAAATGCGATTTGGCTTACTGCAGCGGCAGTGCCTCGCCCTCGCCCTGCTGGCGCTCTTATTTCTGTCTTTCTTTTCTTTTCCTCCACCGCCCTCCAGCACCCCTCTCCCGTCTCCAATATCTCTCTCTCTCTCTCTCTCTCTCTCTCTCTCTCTCTCTCTCTCTCTCTCTCTCTCTCTCTCTCTCTCTCTCACCCCCTCCTCCACTTACAACAACAAGAAGTTCGCCCGCTCCTGAGACTAGCAGCAGTGGCGGCAGAGTACACCCCTCCGAATCTCAGTAATTTCTTTACGCAATCTTGCTCTTGGATTGCGCGTACTTTAATTTTAACCCGCAAACCATTCAGCGTGTTTGCGGGTTTACGAGCAGCCCACACCAACGCCCAATGACCAGTCAAACTTTTTACGTTCACTCCCCGAGGAGTAGCAGCCATATCGTGGCGGTCACAAAATTTTACTTTTCTGGTCGCAGATGGTCGGTCGGTCGGGCGTCGACAACGCGTCGTGAGGGACCGACGCCCTATCCCTCCCTCCCTCCCACCCCAAACCTCGACTCGTCGCCTCGCCGCCGGATAGAATAAGGTATCTGCTTTGTGATTCCGTACCCCGACCTGCACGCCGCGCCGGCCCGGGCCCCCACGGCACCCGCCGCACCGCACCCCACGGCGCCCAACTGTCGCCAACTTTTATTACTTTTTAGCCACCCTTTGCTACCCCCACCACGTCCGCAGGGACGGGCGGGCGGCCGGGCCCCTGCCAGCCCCTCCGGACCCGGCCGACTGATTCCGAAGAGCGCTCTCCTCTCTCTCTCTCTCACACTCATGAGGCGCGCCGTATAGGTGCGAGAGAGACAGATAGCGAGAAAAGCGCTCTTCTGAATCAGCCAGCAGCCCAGCCCCCTCTATTGGTGTTTGCGTCAACGTCAGTCGCATCCTGCAGCTGATCGTCCTGCTGGCGAGGAGAGCCCAGGCGACCCCGTCCAGGAGGGAGGCCTGCGGCCCGGCCCGGCCCGGCCTGCCAGTCGCAAGGCGCCCCGCCCGCCCGGCCCCCCTGCCTGCCTGCCTGCTCTTCCACCTCCCTGACGGTCAGCAGAGCGCAATTGGATTTCAAAGCAAGATAGCAAAGCGAGCAAAGCGTGGAATCGACGGCATAGGGAGGGGGGGGGGGGACGGTAGGTCTAGAGTAAAGAGACGGCAGTCAGCAGAAATCAGTGCGCAGGCCCCGTCAGCCCCGGGTCACATGATCAGCCCGGCACGTCTTTCTTATTTGCAGAAAGGTCACGAGTTTTACCGTGTTTTCACACACCGTCACCGCATGTATACCGGGCGTTTCATAAAAAAAGCAGGTGCGGGCGGTTTTGCCTACCCGATCCCCCCGTAAGGCGCCATAGCCCCTTGGATGGGCAAACCCGCCCGCACCTGCGTCTTTTATGAGATGCCCGGTGCAGTACCTTGACACTGTGGTCTATGCTTTTTTTGCAAATACAAACACAGATAGTAGAATGTCCATGGACAGTTACAAAAAAACAAAACTGGAATACATGTCTTCATAAAAAAAAAATTCCAATCAGGATTGGAAATGAAAGCAGATGATATTGAAATCTTATACTAGCTGAAAATTTCTATGGTGTTATTGTTGGCTGAGCGATAGCGAAGCCTATTACTTCACTGATCGTTGGCTGAGCGATAGCGAAGCCTATTACTTCACTGATCGGATTTGGCTCCTGTCTGTCTGTCTGTTTGTCTGTTTGTCTGTCTGTCTGTCCGCACGATAACTCAAGAACGAGTAGAGAAATCGAGCTGAAATTTTTACTGTAGCTTCCTTGCCCAAAAAGCTCGGTCGAGTTCGAAAATGGGCATTCTAGCTCAAAAATTGACACCGTTAAAAATTAATTTACATTTTCGAAAAAAATAATTTTAAAAATAAATATTTTTTTTTCAGTGTCCTAAGGGGTAACTCGGCGAGTTGCGACCCTTTGGGCGAAAATTTCGTCCGTTTGGCCGTATCTCTTACCGTTTAGCCGCTACTGCGTGACTAAAGGAGGAAAAGTCCTAAAAATGCATGTTGGGTGTTGTTTCCGAGGTATTTCGACGAGTTGCGACCCTCCGGGCGGAAATTTCATCCGTTTGGCCGTATCTCGCACCGTTAAGCCGCTGCAGCGTCAAATTCCGACAAAAAGTCCTTAATATGCGCTTAGAGTTGTATTTTTCTCAGATTTTCGCTTATCACAGACCAGCATATCGCCGGAACCGTCTGCACGAGTGAAATTTTTTGGCGTCCACTGTTTCGTTATTTCAAGCGTATTTTTTATAGCACCCTAATCTATATTTACAGCGCCGCAGGCCTAGGTAGATGTACGCAGGCGCGTCGCAGCGTAACAGTGTTTCGCGAGATATCGCGAAGCCTGTTACGCGAGACGTGGTCTGGCGTACATCTACCTAGTATTTATTTTGATTATTATAGTTTAGAAGTGACCGTTTTGAAGTCTTATATAGTTGTATACACACGTTCATTTTTATAACGTTTTCCCGAGAACGGGTAAAAATTACACTCGGGAGAACCGCGCCGCCGGGCGCCGCAAGGCAACAATACCATGGGTAGGAGCCTCGCCTGGCTTCCCCCTCCCCAGGCCTGCACACGCGCCGCCGCGCGCCGCAGCACTGTGACAACCCGGCCCGCTCTATACTATTGCGAGAGTACAAGCCGATGAAACATCTCTTTAGTTTATTTTTATTTTATTTTTTTGCTAAGATGTAAGATGTATCATCTGCTAAAAAATGAATTTGAATAACATCGAAAAACATAAAAGAATAACGTCACTGCGTTCGGCACAAAATTGCGGATCACACGGTGGCTCGTAATTCATGAATTACACCATCATAAATGATGACAAAAAGAAACAACGGGAGGAATAAGCGAAATAAAAAGCATGCTCGGTGTTGTGCCCGGGCGATGTGCGATGACGCACGGTAGGGGCGCTGTACAGGAGGCGCCGCGCTGAGTCGGCACTGGGGCGCGCCGCCACCAGGAGACCGGTAGTTTGCCTCGATCGCAGTTTTCGAACCAATAGAGACGTGCTGCTGCTAACGGGAGCAGAGCGCAGGCGGAGGTGCGGGGGTGGACGTAAAGAGTTAGAGGGATAGCAGGAGGGGGAGAACACAAGAGCGGGGGAGCTAGGCTCTGCCATCATTTTATTGAACTCCCCCCTCCACCTCACCCTACTGTGCATACCGAAACTGGTTGCGATTCATTACAAACTCCCCCCCCACCCGCTCCCCGCTCCCTTAACAAAGCAGGTGCATTCCGAATAGGACCCATCGCAAATGACAAAAGAAGAAGGAGAAAGAGACGCGGCACAGGGCGGGGGGGGCTGTCATTGCGTTAGAGGTGGCACAGGAAGCTTGGTCTCTGCTCTGTTTCAAAAGTTAAAGCCCAGCCATGAAGGGGGGAAAAAACACAAACAAAAGGGAGAGAAAGCCTGCAGCCAAACATTCCGCGTACGCAAAACTAGATTGAGTTCAATCGGCGGGATTCAAGCCTGGCCATGCAGGCGGGATGCAGGGCCAAAGTCACAGTGTCAGCAGAAAACTGTCACGCGCGTAAATAATCTAACCAGACGGAGGGATTATAAAATTCAAAAGGTTTAAACTGAATGTACACTGGAAAAACAAAGGTGCTAAGTCCTACCTTTAAAAGGCACTAACAAAATTTAGTGCCTTTGGAAAGGCACTAAGATTTAGTGCCCCAGGAAAGGCACTAAATTTGCTTAGTGCCTTTTAAAGGTAGGACTTAGCACCTTTAGCTGACCAGCTTCGTATACTCCATACAAATTTAGTGCCTTTGCAAAGGCACTAAGATTTAGTGCCCCGGGAAAGGCACTAAACTTAGCACTTGATTTTAGCGCCCCAGGAAAGGCGTTGCTTAGCACCTTTGTTTTTCCGGTGTAGGTGAAGTTTAGCCGCAGTGAAACGGCGCTTGTATGCAGCTCTGCCCTCCCTCCAGGTTGTAGGACGCGGAAGGGCCGTCGCGGTGGACAAGCTCCCTCCTCAACCAGGCTAGATGGTCGCCATGAGATTGGGCTCGGGGCGGGGCGGGGCGGGGCGGGGCGGGGCGGGGCGGGGCGGGGCGGGGTGGACAGGAGGGTGGGGAGGGAAGGGGGCGTGAGGAAGCGCAATGCAACTGCCTATCCCCATCCTTGTCGACGCCGCGTTGAGCAGCGAGTGATGCCCCGGGCATGAGCGTCACCCGTCGCCCCGCGCGCACCACGCGTGAGACACGTGCGCTACAACTGCTCGCGTCGCGTGCGCTCCATCGGTTCACACTGTGCGGCCCTGGCTGCGGCCCCTGTAACTCTGCCTGGGCGCGCCCGGCTCGGCGTCCTGTCAGGGCAGCCCAGGGCGCAGCCAGCTCGGGCTGAGTACCCGCCACAGCAGGCACCCGCCGCACCCCTCCGCACCCCGCCGCGCCCCGCCCGCGCCCTGCTGCACCCCGCCGCACCCTGCCCACCCCCGCCGCACCCCGCCGCCAACGCGTCTGCATCTGATGGGGCGGGGGCGGCGGCTGGCGTCAGCCGGGCTGTCGTGAGGCGCGGGGCGGGGGCGGGGCGGGGGCGGGGTGGGGCGGCGCGGGGCGGGGCGGGGACGGGGGCGGGGTGGGTGCTGCTTATGAGTCGCGGGGGCGTAGAGAAAAGGGAGCCCTAGCCCTGGTTGGTGATGAGCAGGTCCGGCCGGCGCTGCGGCCGCACCATGCCACACCCCCTCACTACAACTGCCGCTGCTCCGCTGCTGCCGCTGCTCCGCTGCTCCGCTGCTGGACAACTTTTTTCATCTCGCCGCAGCAGCAGGGGGCTGCTGGCGGGGGTCAGGGAGGGGGCGGGTGACGGGGGGTGAGGTGCGTGGGAGGGATGGGGGCCGGGCGGGCACCTTACCCTCCCAGACCAGCAGGTCACGTGTGCTCTAACCTCCATGCACTTCTTATTACCGCGTCTATCATAGTTCGCGCGGGAAAACAAATTGATGCGTTGATGATTTTTTCAAAGAAAAGGGTAGGAACAAGTTCCAGAATGAACCCTTTCACAAAAAACGTGCGGCTATGTGTGAAAGGTGAATGACAACATTTACTGCACCGAGCACGTTTGAGTGGCAAGGAGCCTGTATGCGATATGCGGTGAAAGTGTGAGTCAAGAGCGGAGAGAAAGAGAGGGCGATAGAGAAAGAGAGAGGCGTTGGGGCGGGGAAGGCTCCATGCCACCCCAGCTGCCTCTCTTTCACATGAGTGGCTCAACAGGCCCCCTCCCCTCTAATGCCAAACACTCAAAGTTTCTGTTATGCTTTGATGACGGCGCCGATTGACAAGGCAGGAGGCAGAGGGAAAAGGGGGGGGGGGGGAGAAGAGTGTCTTTCACCCCTATCTTTTTCTTCCATCTCTCTCACTCACACGCACGCGCACTGATCAAGTAAATGCATCCCCCCCACATGGAAATACTATGTGCTATTTTGTACATAGCTTATGTAGGTCTATGCGCATGCATAGCTTACGTAAACTTTTTACTGATTTGTGAACGAATTCTTACATAACTATACAAAAATTGTGCATAAATACGTAAGAATTTTTTACGTAAGTTATGCATGCTCATAGACCTACATAGCTATGTACAAAAATGCATAAAAATTCAGTGTGCCCCCTAAGAATTAGAGAATAAGAGAAAAACAGAAACAAAGAGGAAGTTGGAGAGAGAGAGAAAAAAAAAAGATGGACGGCGGCGGAAACACAATGAGCCCCCGCAGCAGGCACGTCGCGCGCTCGTGACATTAGAAGGTAGGAGCGAAAACTAACGCGCCGGGCCGAGCCCTGCAAGGCGCCTGTCCGTCCGTGGAGATATGCCTACTCACTCACACCCCCGCCCGTGCACCACCTGACACGTACCTGCGGAGGAAAGAGAAAAGAGATCGTTAGCAAGACAATTAGTTTGCAGGATAGCAGAGTTATACCGGGTGTTCCAGAGAACTCGAGACAGTATGCGGATTTGCCTGCCGCTCCAGGCGTAAGGCGCCGTTAGGGTAGGCAGACCCGCAATACCGTTACGTGTTCTCTGAAATGCCCGGTACTTGCAGTTTTCTCCTGAAGCTGCAGTAGACAGAAAAATCGCAAGGAGGAATAATTTCATTTCGCGTTTTCTCTGGATCAGTCACAGGTGACCCGCCTCCAAGTGTGTTTCGTTCTTATAAACTGAGCATTTCTCTTTCCTTCTCTCCGTTCAACCTGTTTCATTGCAATGCAATTTGTATAGACCGAGTTTATTAAACTTTTTTTTTCTCCACCTCCCTTCCCTTCCACTTCCCCTTTTAACCTGAATACACTGCCAAAAGTTCGTCACCGGCTCGCTCCCGGTGCCAAACGTTGCAAAAGGGAGACCCCCCTCGCTGCAAATTGGAGTTTAGAATAAAACAACCTCGGTGCACATCCGTCGGTGTGCGCAGGAGAGAAAAAGAAATGATACGCGTGGACAGTAAATTGGGCCGGTGTTTGGCGGCGGGGACGTGTGATGAATTTTGTGCCAAGCCGCCCCCCGTGATCCGGCTGGATCGTGGGCGTTGGCAAAAATGCGAAAATGAACTCGTTCCAATAATAGTCCGCACAATGAACCTCTCCTCTTAGGGGTGTTATTGCTTTACCTCGTACTCGCACACTGTAAACAGCAGTCCGGAATTTACAAAAAGTACAAATCTAAAAAAGTTTGGGAAAAATATTTCCCGAAAAGTTTTGAAAGAGGCATTTCAACCTTTCTTGAAAATTTCAAAACAATAAGGTACAAGTGGGACTTCAAAGATTCACCAACCGTTTTAAGAATGCATATATTTTAAAAGTTGTACGAATTTCTTTACAAAAGTCTGGAAAAGTTGAAGAAATTTCGAAACAATTCAGAAAATCAGATTTTTCAAACTATTTGTATTTCAAAATTTCCAGTCCATTGTTTGGAAATTTTGGAACAAACTGTTTACAGTGCACTTATTACATGGCAGCAATAAGTTGACAAAAAAATTGAGTTCATGCTATTGTTTTTTCTATCGGTACTGCAGAAAATCAGAAAATATCGAGCGACCACCAACACCCCCGCGCCCCGCCCCGCCCACATCTGCACTAAACGGGCAGCAGCTTAACACAGACGTTCCCACTGATGCGGCCGCTCCCGCCCGTCTTCGGGTGTCTTCAGTTACATAAATCTTTGGCTTCGGCAGCCTGTGTCCCCCAGCCTATTCGTCTTCACCCACACCCCCTCCCCTCTCATATATCTCGGAGCCAAGTTAACGCCGCCCCGCCCCGCGCTCTCGGCTATCTGGCCTCGCTCTCTCCCCCTCCTTGTTCCCCCGCCCCTCGCTTCCCCTCTCTTTCTTTCGCTCTCCCCCTCGCCCTTTTTTTCATCGCTATCCACTTGGAATATTATTCTTTTCCTCCCTCCCCACCCGCCTCCAGTCCATCGCGTAGCACTCTTCACGATTGTGCGTACGATCAGACTTTTAGGGATACTGATGGGTTGATCCACACTCTCCTCCCCCGTCGGTCCCTGTTCCACGTTCTACATGCCCCCATCCCCCCCTCCGCTCTCTCTCTCTCTCTCTCTCTCTCTCTCTCTCTCTCTCTCTCTCTCTCTCTCCCTCCCTCCCCCTCTGCCGCCAGTCTCCCTCTCAGACTTCGCCTCAGGGCGCCTGCGAATCTCTGCATAGGCAACCCACACACACGCCTGTTGGGCACGCTGCCTATCTCTGCGCCTCGAGTGAGATGGATAGAGAACGGGTGATAGCAAGGCGCCAAGGTTTGGTGGCGGGAGGAAAAACGGAGCAGAGGGAGAGAGAGGGAGAGAGAGGGAGGGAGGGAGGGAGAGAGAGAGGAGAGAGAGAGAGAGAGAGAGAGAGAGAGAGAGAGAGAGAGAGAGAGAGAGAGAGAGAGATGTTTGATCTTTTAGCACGAGATAGTAATAGCGCAAAAGCACGATTGACAGGAGAAGTCATATATAGTCGCGGTGTTTGAGCTCGCATGCTTTCCTCCAGCGGATATCCTGAGAAATCCTTCAACGTCCTTCCTTGTTCATCATTCAGCCACAGCCTGAGACGAGGAGCCCTGCCGGTAGGGTGCGGCGCACAACTGCCTCTGATATCGCCTGCAAGAGTGATGTCCCCATGTCATGCGCACATTCCATGGCCATCCCGCAAAAATGGCGCGAGAAAGGCGGAGACATTTAAAGATACCGGAGGCGGCGGTGGACGGACGCTGCAAGCGTGTACAATAAATGGCACAGTGGTTAGGCACTAAGGAAAGATTTTTTTTTTTTAGTTTTGCTGGGAGTAAGTCTATACTAGTCAAAAACTCCACAACCTGCACTACGACGTTCCTCTGAGCATGACAATAACGACACCGCCCGTCTAACTTCGGCAGACACCCATCACATTTGCCCTCCTTTTCCCTCCCTCTTCGGGCATCCTCCCTCCCCCGAAACCTTTTTCCTGCCCTCTCCTTCTCTCTCTCCCCCCACCTCTCCTTACAACCTCTTCTCTATCCCCTGAGTCGTCGCGCGGACGATATCAATCAGAGCGCTCTGCTCAAAACCGCCTCTACGAAACGTTTTCTTATCGCACCAAAAGTTAATACAAATGAGCCCCTTTCGCTTTTTGCGACTGGGCCACTTTTTCTACCACTCCCCTCGCCCCGGCCTCTACCCTCCCGCGCGCGCTGAAACAGCACGAGGCGAAATTGCTGATGACATCAGGGGGAGGAGGGCGGTGGGGGGAGGGGGGGGGTCCTGAGTAGGGTGGCGGTCAGGGCGCTCGGTGCGAGAAGGACCACGCAAATGGGGATGAGGCCTCTAGAGGAGGGGGGGGGGGGGGGGGCTGGCGTGAGTATGTTGAACACTGCGCCACACATATTTTCTTTTGCTCATAGTTTGCCGTCTATTGCACGGTAAGATAAGTTCTTTTTGAATTTCAAGACCCGGTCTTGGATCTTATGGAGAACGCCAAAATAGCATCCAAGACCGGGGTCTTGAAATTCAAGAGACTTTTGTTTTTACCGTGTGGGAAAAACACATTTGTATACGAGTCCCGGATACGGAACAACGTTTAAAGAAAGTTAACCCGGCGTGCGCGTGTTCGTGCGTGGTGAGAGCGAGACGTAGGAGCAAAGGTGCGGACAGAGCGGAGGGGGGGGGGGGGGAGGACGAAGGGAGATATGGGCTCGTTGTGTGCGCCGGCCCACTCAGACTGCGAGGATGTCTCCGGGGGGATGGGGGGCCCGTTAGGGGCTGGTGTAAGGGGGAGGGAAGGGGGAGAGGGGGGCAGAGGACAGAGGAGGAGGCAGGAGGTGTTGACGAAATTAAAACGCGAAGGGAGAGAAAACGGGAAGAGGCTGAGGACGCGCAGCTGGAGGGGGGGGGGGAGGGAGGGGGGATGAGGAGGACACTGATAATGGGGGACGGAGAGGCCCGGAGAAAACGAGGAGTCAAGAGGTAATTTTTTCACTGTCCTCCTGGTAATTGAGTTGGATAGCTAAATGCAGTTGACGCCCCCTCTCCCTCCGCCCAGCTCCGCCCCCGCCGCGCCCTGCTGCTTGTGCTTAAGTCGGCGTTACACCGTTGGTATTGCCGATGCTGTGCTGCCAGTATGCGTCCAAAACAGACCTCACCTCCGCAGCGCATTGTTTTGTTATTAATTATTTTATTTTTTAATTTTTTTTTTCAAAAATTGTTTTATACTAATGCACTTGGATGAATGACAACTCGTCGACGGGTCAAGGTCAGAGGGGGACTCCCCAGAGAGTGTACGCACGGCAAACAATGGGCGCCGCCCGCGCGCTCCCGTCAAGAGGACAGGACCCCCTATCGGCGGAAGGGAAACGTCTGGGACACTTCCGAAGCCCGTCCAAGTCAGGGAGCACGGCAGTACAGCCTCCCCTGGCCCGGCCCGGAGCGTCCCAAGACCAGCCCACTCCGGCCCGGATCAGCCCCACCCACCCCTCTACTTTTCCCTGGCCAACACGTGTGTGTGTGTGTGTGTGTGTTTGCCGGGCCTCGCTTAGAGCGCCAGGGGACCAGCACGTGCAGGCACACGTGTTCAGAGGCAGTGAGTGCATGGGAGAGTGCGGCCTGGAGAGCCCCCCGGGCCCCGCCGGAGCCGGCCGCCGCGCCGGCGGTGACGAGGGGAGACAGGGCCCGCAGCCCGGAGCCGGACAAAGTGGACAATGTTCAAAGCGGTTCAAACGCGTCAACACTCTATGTAGTCTGCAGGTGCGGGACCCTGAACTCCTTCAGATTACAATGACACCACACTGAAATATTCCGTCCGAGGACCAGTCCTCCGCTAGCACGCGGGCTGGGCCGGCAGCCGGCACTGGGGTTATGGACGGGGACCCCCGGGCCGGCCCGCGTGCGACACGGTGCTTCACTGTGACAATAACGACTCGGCCTGCCACAAGAGGAAGACGGGGGCGGAGCTAGCGGCTAGGAATCTGCCGCTCGCAGGCACGCGAGGCCGACCCTTGACCTTGGCAGGGGGTGGGGGCGGGGCGGGGCGGGGCGGGCGGGCAGGCTCGGGAGCGCGCGCGGGGCCGGGGCAGCTCGCGGCGGGGCGGGGCGGGGCGGGGGTGGTGGGGGCCGGGGCGAGAGGGAGGGGAGGCCATTCATTGGTAGGGCGCGGCTGGCCTAGTACGGCGCGCCGCCCGCAGAGCGCGCTGCCGTCGCGCGCCGGGAGGGGCACAACGCCATCGGTCACGTCGGCGACACGCTCCGACACGGAGAGAGGGAGAGAGGGAGAGACGGAGGGTGAGGGAGGGAGGGAGAGGGAGGGAGGGAGAGAGAGAGAGAGGGAGAGAGAGAGAGAGAGGGAGAGAGAGAGAGAGAGAGAGTGAGGAAGAGAGAGTGAGGGAGAGAGAGAGGGTCCCCTGAGGACCCCGACGACGACCACGTCAATGACGATGCGGGGACGTTGATGTGAAAGGGGTCGCTCGCGTTTAGGGAGGGGGAGGAGGAGGGAGGGGGAGGGGGGGGGGGTCTGAGGAGCAAGGTGCGTCGGGGAGAGGAGAGGCGGACGGCGAGGGTGGAGGGCTGAAAATTTAATCGAGAAAACTGTGGGAGGTTAGGGGGTGAGCCGGGGTGAGCCGGGCTGAGGCCGGCGGGGCCCGGGCGGCGAGGCGAGGCGACCGTAGCCTTCGGGTCGGCACCGCAGCGGACCGCGGCCTAGGGGACTAAGGGAGAGGCTTAAAACTTGCGGGAGGCGCTTGTGTGGGGTCTTTGTGGGGGCAGGGGCCGGCCGGGGGCCGCAGGGGCTGGGCGGGGGTGGAAGAGAGCCGGGGGGGCCGGGCCGCGACACAACGACTGCTCTAGGGTCTCGTGAGAGAGAAATCCTTGTCCGAGGCAAATGGTTTGACTGCTCGCGGCGCCCGCTGCCGCCGCTGCTGCCGCTGGGCCCGCAGCCAGCAGTGCTGAGCGCGGGGCTGGGCGGCTGGGCCTGGGCGCGGGGCCGGGCGCGGGGCCGGGCGCGGGGCCCGTGCTAGGCTAAGGGACAGGGGCTGGAGGCTGCGCGGGGTGGGGCTGCCACTGGGCGGGGTGGGCTCCCGGGGAGGGGCGGGGGAGGCGCGCGGGGTGGTTGGGGGTGGCTCGGGTGGGTCTGGGTCGCGGCCCGCCCACACCTCCTTGCTTGCCTGCCTCGCCTCGCCCAGCTGGGAACCATCCCGCCCAGCCCCGCCCCCAACAGGAGCAGCCTCATCCCCGCCAGCAGGAGAGCCAGCAGGACAGCCAGCAGGATCAGCAGCGGGGCCAGCACAGAGGCCTGCAGGGTGAGCGAGGGGAACCAGGAGGATCGGCAGCGGGGCTAGCACAGTACAGGGGCCAGCAGGAGAGCAAGCAGGATCAGCAGCGGGGCCAGCACAGTACAGGAGCCAGTATGAGAGCCAGCAGGATCAGCAGCGGGGCCAGCAGGATCAGCAGGGGCGCCAGCAGGATCAGCAGCAGCGGGGCTGCGCAAGGCTGGCTGGGAGAGGCGCTACGTCTGCGTCCAGTTGGACCTGGTTGTCTCGTGGTAAGCAGACGGGTACAAGAGATAGGGCTCGACGCTGTTGCACCAACTCGAAAGGAGGAAATTGAGGCCCCCGAAATGCAGGGTCCGTATATATGTGAAATTAAGTTGTTCTCATCACTAAATCTAACGCAACAGCAAGGCCAAAGCGCGAGTCAGGATATGAAAACCAACCCCGGCCCGAACTATGAAAACTGATAGCTCGAAAAAGGGGGAAACTAATTCACTTCATCATACGCATCCGGAGATCTCCCATTCCGTCGGAAATTGGCTTCTTCTTTTCATTTCCGGCCCGGCGCCAGTGGGCAGCGACCTGTCCGTCCATCCATCGTGGGGGAAGGGGGGAAATAAAGTGAGAGAGGGGGGAGAGGGGGAGAGAGGGAGAGGGAGAGGGGAGAGGGAGAGGGAGAGGAGAGAGGAGAGAGGGAGGGAGGGGAGAGAGAGAGAGAGAGAGAGAGAGAGAGAGAGAGAGAGAGAGAGAGAGAGAGAGAGAGAGAGAGAGCACTGCATTGGCTGATCGTGAACGCGGAAAAAGAATAAATTGATCATTCCTGGTATTGGAAGACTCGGGCTGCACTGCCCTGGGAGGTGGAGGTTAGGGCACATGGCGGTGGCGCCCTGACCTCCCCAGCGCGCTGCGGCGGCCCCCTTACCTCTCGCTACGGGCCGGATACGGACGGGAGGCGGGGCCGGGCGACTGCAGGGCACGATGCAATAAGTCCCATTTCCGCTGGCAAATAAGATGCAGCGGGTGCGACTGCACCGGGCGCGCAGGTGCACCGAGAAAACCATTCTGCTGGTTTAACGGAATTTACGGAACGTAAAATATGATGGCATTTTTCTCCTAACTTAAGGGAATTCCATTGAGACGAATGAAAAATTCCCATGGAGTAAAAAAAAAATCGGCTTGTAAAAAATGTATCATATTTTCCTTGGACACAATTTCTTTTAATCTAAGGGGCTTTCCATTAATTCAAGGAAACCATTTTCTGCGGGTGCACAAACACCGCACGGCTGCCCTATTTGACACCCTGGAGAAGAGGGAAAGCGACCCACGATGCTGGTAGCGATCCTAAAGATGAGGTGCGATATATTAGCCGCGGAGATTTGCACATTTGCAAGTGTATAATATCGCCAAACTCATGAATGATGCCGATGCGGTGCGGGAGAAAACAAAGAGAAGGGCGGTGCAGGCGGCGCGGGGGCTTCAAAAGAGTGAGTCGGGCCGCTCGGTATTATAAGTGTGTTATTGACACAGCCGATGGCCATTTCCGCGTACTGCTTCGCTCTCCAATTCATTCCAGGCGGCAATTTGCCGGAGACGAGGATATTGCTTCTTCTTCTGCTCCGTTATTTTATTTTTCTCTGCGCGTCGGCACGCGCGGTGCGGGCGGGATGTTGAGTTGGGGGGAGGGGGGGGGGGGAGGTCTCTTTCGGTGCACAAGCACAGCATTTGGAAGTCAAATAATGTCATGTGACACGCAGCTATAAGGGGCCCACGCGATTTCTGGCGGCACCAGAAAGAAAGGAAAAAAAAAATATTCAGGGCGAGAAAGATAGCTATTGGAAACATTTACCCAGAAATAGAAAAGGGACAGAAAGGAAAGCAACAAGAGCAGAGAGAGAGAGAGAGGGAAGGGCAGAAAAGCCGAGGAGCTTGCTATGAAAAAGAGGGGACAGAGAAAGGAAGGAGAAGATTACACAGCGATAAATACGCGTCCGCGAATAAGCTGTTAAAATATCTTGCGGCGACACACTAATGATCTAGGCGGTGACGTTGATACATAGGCAAATCTACTGCGGTCGCCGCCTGGAAAGGGGCGATAGAGAGAAAAGAGAGGGTGGGAGGGGTGGGAAAGAACACTTGCTTCTGTGCTACTGTAAAACTCTGATTTTCGTATTGTGAGTCTTTTTGGTTTTAAGTGTGCAATGTACATTTCAGAGTCAAAAGATCAATATTTTTGATTGTTGGACTACTTGGCGACTTGATTGGAACCAATCAGGCAAAGAGCGCTGAAAGCTTATCCATATTCCGTCGCGATATGATAGGAATAAGCCTCTGATAAGATCCTGGTCTGATCATCACATCTGGTGGCTATTACTATCGCCGCTTTGATTCCCCACAAAAGGTTTGCGTTGAGATACTACTGCGGCAGGTGACCAATGCCCTGTGCCAAAACAATACACAGGCGTTAGTCTCACTGTAAGGGATTTCTTCGTTATTTTACGAGCAAAACCCTGTTAACTTTTTTCACGAACTGTTCGTTATTTTTGTTGAAGTAACAAACAAATTTGTAAAATAACAATTGTTCGTGATGTTGTCTGAACGACCCAGAATCCAAGAAATTAGTAGTTCTAGAATTATTAAAATCTATGCCAGCTTACGAAAACTTTGTTTACTAATACTACGAACAATTCTTCTGAAATTTATGATGTTCATCATTCTTTAATTACAATAATATTCGTAAATAATTTTATAATCGTAAATTAACGAGATCCCTTTACGGTGCTGCCTTCGGTTTTAATTTTTTTTTTTTATAATACATTAACACGCGTATTTAACATGAAATCGCGACTGCAGTCGTCAAGCATACACCCGCGAGCTTTGAAAAAGCAATCATAAGTTCGGCACGAACCGCACCACATCGAGGGGACGGGACGGGACGGGGGTGTGACAGCGAGCGTCATGGATGAGGGATTCCGACAGCAAGCCGTGGACTGTTAAACAAGGCCGCCATGGTGGTGCGCCCTGCGACGCGCGCGCGGCTTCACTCGACTCTTACTGTAACCCCCTCTGTAACCCCCTCTGTAACCTAATGGGGCTCGCATGCGGGCGTGGCATGCGGCTCACGCGCAGCGAGAGACAAGCACCGCCGCGCGGAGGGAGCAGCGCCGGGCCAGTCCTAGTGACGCAACGCGCATTACTATTCATTCGTTCCGCCCGTCTTTATTGCCGGCGGGGCGGGGCGGGGCGGGGCGGGGTGGGGCCGAGGGGGAAACAACTGTGAATTTTGGAGTACAAATGTCGTGAATTTTTGTGAATTTTTCTTGAATTTTTGTGAATTTTTGCTTGAATTTTTCCTAAATTTTTGTGAATTTTAGTAAATTTTTCTGAATTTTTCTGATTTTTTTGAATTTTTCTGATTTTTTGAATCTCTCTGAATTTTTCTGAATTACTAGGTGTACAAAAATTTTAGAGTTGTTTCCCCCTCGGGCGGGGCGGGGCGGGGTGAGTCCGCTGATGCTGCCACGCACTGCGCCATAACTCAGGGGCGGCGTTGTCGCCCGCACCTGCAGCCGAATCAATCAGCCGGGCCGAGGTGTCGCCGCGTCGCCCCCGCGGGGCCCAGGCCAGCAGCCAGCAGCCCAATCTCAGGAAATGAATTCACAATCGCGGACCCGCGCACCGCGCCCATGAGGACGGCGCCACTGAAATCATTTTTTGTGATATAAAATTTATAATGAAATTATATGATAACGTATGGTTTGCGATTCCTACGATTCATCGCTTTTGAGAGCATGATCATTTTGCACCACAAAAATAATGTGATAAAAATACGTGAGAAAATTATCTCAAAATAAAGTTATTGATGACTTTTCATCATAGAAAATGAGCCGAGAAATCGTATTCTACAAAAAATCTTGTGATAAAAAGTTATCACAATATTTTTGGTGAAACATTTTTCATGTATTTTTTCACATTATTTTTGTGATACAAAAGTTATCATGCTCTAGAATGCGATGAATCGTGGGAATCGCAAACTATCAGTTATCACATGATTTTCTCTTAAAATTATCACAAATCAGACCTCAGTGCGGGGGAAAAGGGGGGGGGGGGCGTCCGTGGTGGGGGTGGCGGGGGGTGCGAGTCCTGGCCAGAGAGGGGAAGGGGTGAGTCTGCACTACAAGACGTTGGAAGCCCCGCAAGCGTCCGGGCGCCACCCCGCGCCACGCCGCACAAGCCATAGCAGCGGGCACCGTGCGTCCGCCCCGCCCCGCCCCGCGAGGGGGAGAACGAACCGAGTCTCGATTCGAAATAAAGAGCAGGAGGAACTTTGAGAGTATGAGGGAGGAACCGAGGGGGTATGCACTCGCGTAATAGTCAGGTCACTCTATCTTTGAAGGCGTAATAGTGTGCGTAATCGAAGCGTAATAGCGAAAATTCATAATTTTATACTTTTTGGTTAGTTTTGGGCAGAATTTGTACAATTTCGGAGCGTAATGCAGCGTAATAGACGTTATGCTCGGGTCACAGATTTTGAGAGTGAATACCCCCTCGGGAACAGGGCGGTGAATTTTTTCTTTTTTTCTTTGCGCGTGAGTTAGGGATGCGATTGTGCGGGGGCAGACGATGGATGAGGCGCAGGCGACAAAATCTCAGAGAAACGTAACCGCAGAGACACACGCCTGGAGATGGATGACGACAGTTTGCGGCGGGCGCCTCCGTTCCTCGTGATTAACCCCCCGCCATGTACGGACACGCGTGCTCAACAAGAACACGTCTATTCACCAAGTGGTCATTCGCTCACCTACAAGTGAGCGAATAGTCATTCGCTCACCTACAAGTGAGCGAATAGTCATTCGCTCACCGACAAGTCAGTGAATTTTTTCGCTCATCTACAAGTGAGCGACATTCGTACACTTGGATTTTGCGAACAACTTGTTGGCATAGCGTAGGATTTGCGGCTGCCGCGTAAGCTGACAAAGATATTTTGTAAAATCGTTCGCAATTAGTTCGCAATAATTACAAACACAGCCACAGTGGTTCGCAAGTTGGTTTTTTTTTTAAATTTTTACAGTGGAGAAGTAGCGTATTGCGGTGCACAACATTTATAAGCAGCAGAAACACTCTTGTTTTTCTTCAACCCCAATGTGTCCCGGCGTTAGCGTCATGGTCCGAATCGCATTTGTATTTCAGAGATACACACGTTCCTCCCCGGCCCGCCCCGCCCCGCCCCCGTCATGACTAAGTGCTACGTATTTGTCTTCTTGTGCGGCGCGCCGCTGCACAGCCGCGCGGCTCAGCTCAGCGCAAGACAATGCCCTGTCATGTGTGTCTGTCTGGCTGCGCCCCGCCCCGCCCCGCCCCGCCACGCCCCGCTCCAGGCGGATAACCCAGCAGAGCGCCGCGCGCCTCACGGCGGCGCAACCTGCCCTTTAAAACGTCCGGAGAGAAAACCGGCCTCAAGCGAGCCAGCGAGGACGTGCCGATACGTACGTACTCGCTGGTGGAGATCTGCACACCCACCCACGTCTCTCAAAGATTAAAAAGGGAAAAAAAAAAAGCCGGCAGAAACTGCACCATAAACCGCTCAAACCCGCCCGCAACAAAATGGCGAAAAGGAGCAGAAAAGAGCGGCAGTAGAGCAGAATTGTGCAGACTGCTTGTCGACACACTGCAGCAGGCCTGTCCCTACTCGCTGAAGAATTGGACGGGAGAATTCATTCCGAGACAAAGAACTGCCTGCAGGCCAGTATTTGTCGGCGTTTTGCACAGAGCAGGAGGGGTAGGGTGGGGGGAAGATGAGTAGAGGATGCGGGGGCGGGGCGGGGGCGGGGCGGGGGCGGGGGCGTGGCGGGGGCGGGGCACAGACCGACAGAGATTGAGGAGAACAGAGAGACAAAGGCAGGGGGGCACAAAGGTGCGTGCCTGACAGGGAACACTAACTATTTACACGGCGCGTCCACGGCGGCTCTCATGTCTCGAGTGCGACAGATCAAACATACTGAAAAACACACCAAAATGTATATAAAAAATAAAATTGGCAGAGGCTACGGGCGTTAAAGTAAAAAAAGAGAAAAAAAAGTGAGCATTCTTTGGCACGTGGACCACGTATTTACGCGCCAGGAGCCAGATGCAAGCACGGCAAGCAGGGCCCCTGCGATCAGGAGGGTAGGCAAACCCGCTCGACAGGCGTGCTATTGTTCTGCCTACACGCAGCCAGCCCCGACCGCGCGCTCCAGCAGCCATCCCCTCCCCACCACCAATCTATCTTCCTCCTCCTCCTCCTCCTCCTCCTCCTCTCTCTCTTACTCCCACACACACGCGCCTCAAACAAACACTGCCAATATTGAAAGGTGCGCAACATACATGGCCGCGTGCGCTATCTGCCACCCACCCCTATTCACCCCTACCCCCCTAACTTACTCTACACACCGCAAACATACTTCAAAATTTAATGAAAACTGTTCTCAAAACCAAAAGTTTTTGATTTAATTTTCTAATGATGCGAGACAAAATAAGAGAAGAAATGCCAACCGTATGGGGGACGAAAAATCCGACAAATGCAATCAATTATTATTCAAAAGATTATCGTTGCTTTCTCCCTTACACGCGGAAAAAAATTGACCATGTCTGGTTAATTATGAAGTCCGAAGCCGGACAGCACACACGTTCTCTGTTTGCTTGTTTGTTTTTGACTTCCAAAAGCTACGGAGTGATTTTCCGAACCAGTTCAATAAAACCCCTTTGCCAATCAGCATTGACAGGCACAGTCAATACGCCGCCTCTGCAGTACTCATTTGTAGTAACCAGAACAGAATTTGCCTTGTAGATATTTTTTCAGCTCTTTTTATTCCCTTTCGTCAAATAAGTCAGGACGGCCGACGTCAATACACTCCCGCTGCAGGCAAATAACGAGTAAACACAGAGCCCACGCAGCCCACGCTGCCAAAAAAGGTTTGCAAGTCGAGAGGTATGCACAGAAAATTATAAATACATTAATTTCGCCACCTTTTTTTGGTTTAGATCCAAATAATACCTATTATACATACAGAAAATGCTTCTCCATTTTTTTTAATAAACATCCTGCAAGTAATAAATGAATGTTTTACTAGAAAGAAAGCTGCTTGAAGGAATTTGTTTTGAAGCGCTTGCGCACTGTAATCACGAGCGTCGTTTTTTGACCTTTGTAGGGTTCGATTTTGTTCACCGTCTCCTTTAAAAACACTAGCAAACGCAGTGCAGTCGACGTTTTCGGTTTCAGGGGTGCCCATAAGATACAGTTCAACCAAGGTCAAAATCCAGATCAATCGAATTTGTATGAAGAATGATGTTTAAAAATCAGCTTGTGAACAAAAACGAACCTACCGGGCGTCGAAATTCGACGCTTCTGTTTACAGTGCGGGTTCGAAACGAAATGGCAAGGGGTCGATAGAGGCCACCCCCGCAGCCCAGGCCTAGCCCGGCGCACCTCGGCCCGCTCCACACCAGAGGGTTCTATAAATCAACAATGTGGGAAATTTGCGCTCAGTCCTCGAGAGCGAGAGAGGGAGAGGGATGGAGAGAGAGAGAGAGAGAGAGAGAGAGAGAGAGAGAGAGAGAGAGAGAGAGAGAGAGAGAGAGAGAGAGAGAGAGAGGGGGGGGAGATAGAGGGGGAATAGGAAGCGTTGCGAGGGAGAGGATAGTGTGTACGGGAGTGCAGCAGAGTACGGGGCCGGGCCGGGCCATCCCCAGCGTGGAGCGAGGAGATGTGCCCTACTCTTTAAATTGGCGTAAGCTCATTGCATGATTGTGTAGTGGTAAGGCGTAAAATTTTACCAAACCATAAATTTTTTGCTGCAATTCGATTTTTTTGGCATATTTAGGCTGCCAAATTGAATATTTCCCTTAAAATGACGTGATTGGACTGTGATTGGAAAATGATTGAAAAAACAGAGCGTACACTGAATAGAGGAAGTGAGGTACCCCTCGGTGTGGAGGGACCCCTATACGCGTACGAAATTTGAACAAGGACACAGACTTTGAGGAAATGGAGCTTGAAGGAATACTAACCAGCTGGATTCTCAAAGGCAAAAATATTTTAAAAATATTTCACGACCATATACAAAAAAACGGATTTCAAAGAGAAATAAATCTTCGAAAGGGCAAAGGATAGGACGATGTTGAGAAGCCGGGGGCGGGGAGGAAGCGGAGATGAGTACGAGACACCAGGCGCGGGGCCGAGGCCAGCGGGTGAGCTACCCCCCCCCCCCCCACCCCTTTTCCCGGGCCGATGCCTCGGCCAGCCAGGGCGCGGCCGGAACAGACCTAAGGGCGCACATAACCAAGACGCGAGAGAGGAGGAGGGTAACCGTGGAGAAAAGAAACGGGGGAGGGGGGGGGAGACACTCTCAAAGGGTTGCTGTGCACCGGCGCCCCACCCCGCCCCGCCCCGCCCCGCCCCGCCCCGCCGGCGGGTATCGGCCGTGATAGCGAGGGGCTCCCGCCCCGCCCGCGCCATCCTGTCAGCAGACCTGGACCGGACCGGACCGTCCGCTCAGAGCAAAAGAGGGTCTATTCACCGGTGTAACAGGGCCAGACCTGCCCTCCTACTCGCACACAGAGGGAGAGAGAGAGAGAGGGAGAGAAAGGGGGGGGGGGCGTGCACGGCAACGGCTATCGGAGCCTGCAACTCAACTCTTTTCAGTCACGAGTGTTCTATCCCCTGCATGCGAAAAGATACTCGGGTACCCACGCTCACGCTCACGCTCACGCTCTCTCTCTCTCTCTCTCTCTCTCTCTCTCTCTCTCTCTCTCTCGCTCTGAAGGCGCGCCTGCGCACGCACGCACCCACATAAACACACACAAGCACACAAAAGCTCCCTCCGACGATCGAGGTGGTATTCACTACAAGAAGACTGGCACCGAGTACTCCGTATTACACGGTATTACACCGCGGTAATACACCGGTATTGCGTGGAAAACTCTACCATTTGAGAGCCAACCTTGTTTTAATACCCTGTTATACCCGGGTCACGTGGACAGGGTGTGACAGAAGCGAATAACCCCATCGCTGACGGTGGGGGCGGCGTGGGGGTGGCCCGGGGGCGGCGCGGCGGCGGCGCAGGGGCAGCTGCTGAACCGTCAGCCCTTCGCATCGCCTCTCCTCCTGGGGCCGCCCCCACCCCGCCCCGCCCCGCCCCCGCCCCGCGCCCTCCTGTGGTTGGTACATCGAGCTACTTACCTTGGATGAGCGCGAGCCAGCAGGCGCACAGGAGCAGCAGCGCGGCGGGGTCCATGGCCAGCGCCCCGCGCAGAG
Organism: Frankliniella intonsa; assembly: GCA_033675135.1. Lineage (NCBI taxonomy): Eukaryota > Metazoa > Arthropoda > Insecta > Thysanoptera > Thripidae > Frankliniella > Frankliniella intonsa. The sequence continues at coordinate 3,401,635 of CM066254.1, forward strand.
GCCTCGGGCCTGGCCTCGGCCTCCGCTCACTGCCATACATGCTCGTGCCCTGCTAGAGCTCTAGCTGGGCCTCGGCGCGGGCAGCGCCAGCAGCGCGAGCGGCGCCATGCCCTGCGGCCCTGGCGGAGGCCCTGGCCGAGGCCCTGGCGGAGGCCGCTGGAGGCCGAGCAGGCCGCCCTGGTGGAGGCCGTGCAGGCCGCGCTCGCGCTGGTGGGGGCCGCTGGGCCTGGCCCCGGGGACCGCCAGGCGCGCCTAGCGAGCGGGCTTATGGCCATACACTATGACTGCTTGCAGGCTTGCACTCCGTCGTCGATGCTTCTCTCCTCCGCTCTCTCTGTCCCTCTTCTCTCTCGGCCCACTCCTCTCTCTCTCTCTCCCTCTCTCTCTGTCCCACAGGCTGTCACGCTGGCCGTCCCGCACTGGCACTCCGCACTCCCTGGCCAGCCTGGCGGGCCCACCAGCTAGCTCCGACTGCAGAGCCAGACCCTGCGCGCCCCCGAGCCCCCGTACAGCCCCGCCCCGCCCCGCCTCGCCCCACCCCACCCCGCCCCACCCCGCCTCGCCTCCCCGTCCCCCGAGCCCCCACCGCCAGCCTGAGACCTACATACCGTGCCCCCTCCACCCCCCGTGGTGCTGCGCTGCCCCCAGCCACTGCGCCCCTCCACCCCCAGATCAATATTGGACCAGCCTGCTCCAGCATCCGTGGGTCCACCCCGCGCGCCCCCCTCCCCTCCCCGCGCACCGCCGCACCCCGCCAGCCAGCATGCCCTACCCCAGACCTCCCCCCTATCGCCCTACGGGTGGGTGGGGCTGAGGGGGAGAGCACGGGAGAGTGTTGGGGAAAGTGGCGAGGAACAGGGATGAGAAGGGAAACTGTGGTGAGGAGCTGACACAGGAGGAAGAAACCAAAAAAGAACACAGATTCTTTCTCCTTTTTTTTTCTCGGAATACGGGTATGGTATTTGAACCCGCGGTGGCGGGCTCGCGTTCGAACACTGTGCGGGGCGAGGCCCCTTGACCCTTCCCGCACCGCCCAGGGAGTGAGCGCGGGGGCGGCGGGCGGGGCGGGGCGGGGCGGGGCGGGGCGGGGCGGGAGCCAGACTGGGCGCCGGCTGCGGCAGCGGGGCGCGCAGCGCGGGGCGGGGCGGGGCGGGGCGGCGCAGGAGAAAGAAAGAATTTCGGGAGCACGGCGTTATACTGCGTTATACGGCGTCCTAAAAATTTAACTGGCGATAAAATTTCGCCTCCGGACTATATATTGAAACCCCGAGTTTCGCATGTAACGCGAGGGGTCGGAGGGTCGGGGGGTCGGGGGATCGGAGGGGTCGGACACGACCTTGCGTTCCTGAGGATTGAAGGAAGCGAGCGACACGGCCGCCAACTCCAGCAGCGCACGCTTTAACCCGCGGCCTTTAAACATCCCCCAGAGTTACGACACCTCTTTGCGTCTGTTTTTCACCCCTTTTTTTATTATCTTATGACTTAACTCGAACACAGCGCATGGAAATATATGTACATGACGAGTGCGAGTGCGGGCAGGTCGGGCTGCAGGCCCAGGGGGTGGGGAGGGGCACCAACCTAAACAAGATATAGGGGTGCCTTAGCCGCGTCCCCTGGGAAGAGAGCGGGTAGGCGAGGAGGGCGGGGCGGGGCGGGGCGGAGCAGGGCAGGGCAGGGCACGGCCCCGCCCAGTGCGGTCGCCGTGATGCCGGCACTGGCTCTCGCTCTGTAGCGCCCGCCGAGAGCTAAAACATACTGCACTCAAGGACTCGTCCAGCCCACCGCCGACCTACTGCACTGCATCCACCACAAACCAAACCAAAATTCAAAAATTCCACACTCGACTTGAGATTTTCGTGCTGTTGAAAGTGAAAAATGATAATAAACACACATTCTCCCGAAGGGGTATGCACTCTCTAAACCTGTGACCCGACTATTACGTCTATAACGCGCTATTACGCCTCAAAAATGTTGGGATTCAGCTAAACAGAGCCCAAAACAACCCAAACATAGGTAAATTTCGGAGAATTTGGCTATTACGCCACTATTACGCATACTATTACGCGTGCTATTACGGGCAGACTGACCCGACTATTACGCGAGTGCATACCCCCTCGCATTCTTCTCATTTCTAAAGACTTAAACATTTAATTTCTCGAAATACATTAGACTTTGGGCCTGGCGGGGCGAGGGACGGACGGGTGGGTGTGGGGGACTGTGAGGGAAGGACTCTCCTCACGCGGCTCCCAAATCAGATCAAGGGGACGCTTTGCTTGTGGCGCGGGCGGATGAGACTCGAGTCGGCTCCTCTCATCTTGAGAACCTCAAAGCCAAACGGCGGACGCCCGCCTCATCACGGCACGCGGGGCGCGGCGGGGCGGGGCGGGGCGGGGCGGGGCGGGGCGCGGAAGGGGTGCGGCACTTAAATGACATGCAAATTAATAAGCCCGGCCGGGGCCCTTTGTATGGCGACCGCAACGCGCGCAGCGGTAATGGTGAGTGCGAGAGAGAGAGAGAGGGAGAGAGAGAGAGAGAGAGAGAGAGAGAGTGAGAGAGAGAGAGAGAGAGAGAGAGAGAGAGAGAGAGAGAGAGAGAGAGAGAGAGAGAGAGAGAGAGAGAGAGAGACGGGCGGGACCGCGTGGGCGACTCCGGCAAGCGTTGGAGTGCGCGGGAATGCCCTGCCCCGTGCCTGCGTCTTGCATTCCCGAACTGGGTCAGTTTGTCCCCCGTCTTGTCCAAATGTCCGACGCGAACTAGGAGCAGAATGAGGGAGGGGCGGGGCAGGACCGGGCCGGGGAGAGGAGAGGAGAGGAGAGGAGAGGAGAGGAGAGGAGAGGAGAGGAGAGGAGAGGAGAGGAGAGGGTGGAGGTGGGAGGGGGAGGGCCGAGGCTGCTCCCGGTGCGGTCCGGTGCGGTGCGGTGGCCTTGAAAGAGGCTATTTCTTATGAATGACCCGGACCCAGCCACAGAAGTCAAGTCGCACTCCCTTCCCTCCCTCTTCCTCTTCTCTAGCTCCCTCTCCTCTCCCCCCCCCCCCCCGTCTCTCTCTCTCCTCCCGCCCTCCCACTCTTCCGCTCTCATTGGCCAGAGAGATGCATGCACACAATAAACAAGGCTAGTGGGGATCAATACTTTCGAGGGTCCTACATGTATGAATGGGCCCGGGTTCGCCGAAGCGGTCGACCGTGAGAATTTAAATTATAGACGCATGAACGATTATTATTGGCGGGGCGGGGTGGGGCTCGGTGGGGCGGGGTGGGGCGGGGTGGGGTGGGGTGGGGTGGGGCGGGGCGGGGGCTGGCGCTGCGTGGTGGACGGGACGGGCCGGGGACGGACGGCGTGCATGATAACGGGACCGAACGATCAGGCGCACCCCGGCAAATTTCGAAAAAGCACGCTGCTCCTCGACACTGCTAAAATTTTATCGATTTCCCTCCGATTATTTCAGGCTAGATGGAGTGGAAGAAGAAAAAATAAGAACGAGAAATGCGAAAAAAAAAGGAAAAAAGAAAACATTAGGGTCATCATTGAAATTTCGAAAAGCAGTAATAATAGTCCTATGACCCAGCGAGTGAGCCAGTCAGTGGAGATCCTCCGAATACTGTAGCCCAGGTAGAGATTTTCATTTCGCGGGTGGACTGCGGAGTTCCTATAAGGTTTTTGACTGCGGAGCTTGGCAGCCGGTGCTGCTCCTTCGTAAAGAGTTCCGAGGCACCGCGCGGCCCAGGGCTGCCTCCGCCAAGCAAACTCGACACGCGCGCAATTTCTTTGTCGTGACGCACACATTATAAATCCATTACCATCCGGGGACCTTCTTAATTCCCTCTCTCCCCGCCCGCCCCGCCCCGCCCCGCCCCGCCCCGCCCCGCCCCGTCCTAGACAGCGGCGGCTGGCAGCGCGCTCATAATCACAGACAGTATTTTACGCAAATCAATCTTTTTTCTTCGCCCCCTTCCTCCCCCCTTGCCCCACCTCGTTCGGCAGGGGCTACGGCAGGAGAGCTGCAGAGGGAGGAGCGGATGGAGAAACGAAGGGAGAGAAAGAGAGAGAGACAGGGATGAGAAACAAGGCCGGGGCGGGTCGGGGCGGGGCGGGGCGCTCCCTTTCCTCTCGCTACTCAGATACGTATCCGTCATATTTCGGGCCGGCATCTGTCGCCAATGATTGACACATACACCGAATACGGTGCAACCCATCGCGGGACAGAAGCAAGGCATCATAAAAAATAATACAAATTTCACATTTAATTTAAAAAAAAAATAAGAGAAAGGGCAAAGAAAAGCCAGTGGTTATTGGGATTTCGAGTAGCGGGGCGATAAGAATCGGACACGGCGCGCGCGCAGGATCCCAAGACAAGTTGACCAAATAAAATAAAATATTGAAAAAAACAGCCGCGGCTACATTTTACGTTTTAGAGCGAGGGGCCGGGCGGGTGCGGGGTGGGATCCCTGCTCCTCTGGCCCGGCCCGGGTCAGGAGAAGCATAAGAAAACTCCAGCCGCTGGCCGGCCGGCCGGGAAGAGGACTAGCAAAGAAAAGATTAGGCTTAAGCCAGTCCACGCCTTGCTAGAAAACAGAATCGGGGTTGAGTGGCATTGGGATGAGAATTGAGGCGGGGGAGGGGAGGGGGAGGGGGGGGGGCAGCATTTGCACGTCCCTGATGGCGCTCGCCTCTCGGAATGGCGCGGGCCGGGACGTCAGTATCCGTTCGTTTGCGTCCAACTTCTTTTGTTCCCCGCCGTCGCAGTTTCTGCTGATTGCCCCAAGTGTTGTACCCGCCAGGACGCCGGCAGCGCCGCGCCCCGAGCCGCCTTGCTTAAGTGCGAGGAGTGGGAGGGGCGTGGGGGGGGGGGGGGGGGGGGGGCAGCCAGACTGGCATTCCAAGTCAGCGAGGGGGTACCCTCGCCCCGCGGCCCCTGCCCTGCAACGCTGCGGAAACACACCGAAACGCTTTTGGGACACATGCGCCAGTGTATGGCGAAAACACTTTTACTGGCGCTACAGTTTTGGAAACGCTAAGGGAGAGAGGAAAATAAAACGGTCAGTTTTACGAAAAAAGAAGAATATGAGAAAATTCCCGTGGTGCCCAGCTTTAAATCCCTTACGGAAAACCTGTCTGGATTTCGGTTTCCAGATGGAAATTCAAGTTTCTATCTGGATTTGTGTTTGTCTTTAATGGAAAATAATTTTCCACTCTGGAAAAAAAAAACTTGACTCAACATTTCATTTTTCCAGAGTGGATTTTGTCTGGAAAAGTATTATGGATTTGATTTCCAGATGGATTGCTTTTCCCCAATGATTTTCTACACTGGAAAAAAATCTTTTATTCTGAAATCACCAGAACTTTTTTCGGGAAGTGATGTAGGAATTCTGATTACAGTACCGTTAATGTAGCATCATATTGTTCGCGATCCCGTGTGAAAAGAAAAATCGCGATTTTAAACCCCCCTGTATCTCCTGAACGATCTATCGCATTGGAAACTTGACCTCAGATTTTGAGCTTTAAGCCAATTTTAGTACAGAGTAGTTGTTTTCGGAAACGTAACGCACTTGGTACAAGCTGTGTTTCAGACTTCCCTACTCCCACACGGGTTCCAGGAAAACGCCTTATGGATTATAAAACCCATATGGAAAACGATGGTATGGGAATGGGTTTTGGAAATCCAGACGGAAAAATGTTCCAATTTCCAGATCGAAACCAGAGTGGTAGTTTTCCATCTGGAAATTTAAATCTACAGTAATTTTCCTTATTTAAAGCTGGGTGGAGTTGAGAGAGAGAGAGAAAGAGAGAAATCTTGGAGGAACAGCAATAATATTTAAACAATCAGTGGATGATTTGATATGCCCCCCGGCAGCTAGCGCAGGCCCGCTCCAGGTCGCCTCGCCACTCCAGCGGCACGAGACGGCCGGTGTGGGCCACACGTAAAAATAGCCTCATCTTTTCCCCTGGCGAGCGGCCGAGGCCGGGTTGGGTTGGGGCACCGTTCGACCCGAGGACACACACGGGGAGGGTGGGGGGGGGCCTCGGACGGGACAGGGCTCGGGTTCAACACACCCGAAAAAATATTTTCCTGCAAATATGTAAACGCATTTTAACTAGCACGGTTTCATACGACTCTGCACTAACGGCCCATTATAGGACGCATTATAACAGGAGGGAGGATAGCGGGCGGGTGTCACAGCCCTCGGGAGGGCAAGCGCCCCCACTCGACCGGCCGCGTCACCAAAGGGCGCCAGGGGCGGGGGGCGGTGGAGGGGGAAGGGGGAAGGGGGGGGCGGTGGAGGGGGAAGGGGGGGATGGAGGGGGTGACTTGGCCGGGCGCGTGGGGTGCATGTCGGTGCCAGTTGCTGCGGGTGTTTTTCACCGCCGCCCTGATGTGCCTACGCTGCTGGCTCGGCTCATCACACTTGCCGCCCCCCGCCGCCGACTACCCTTTTAAAACAACGACAGCGGAAAAAAATAAACCTTTGTAACGTTTACCGCGTCCGCTGTCTCACCCTCCAACTACACTCCTCTCTCTCTCTCTCTCTCTCTCTCTCTCTCTCTCTCTCTCTCTCTCTCCCCCTCTCTCTCTCTCTCCCTCTCTCTCTCCCTCCCTCCCTCTGTCTCTCTCTTCCCCTCCGGGCCACAGGGCGCGGGGTGGCGTTACCCCGCCTAGACACCTCGCCTACACGCAGCGCCACATCTGGCGTGTAACAGACCGGGCGAGAGGGGCGGCAGCGGACGTGATAATTGGGCGGGAAACGGGAGAAACAGAGGGAGAGAGGGAGAGAGGGAGAGAGAGAGAGAGAGAGAGAGAGAGAGAGAGAGGAGAGAGAGAGAGAGAGAGAGAGAGAGAGAGAGAGAGAGAGAGAGAGAGAGAGAGAGAGAGAGAGAGAGAGAGAGAGAGAGAGAGAGAGAGAGAGAGAGAGAGAGAGAGAGAGAGAGAGAGAGAGAGAGAGAGAGAGAGAGAGAGAGAGAGAGAGAGAGAGAGAGAGAGAGAGAGAGAGAGACTGAAAAATTGTCGTAAGGGGTACCGGAAAAATTTCCATGAAAGATTGTAAATTTACAGGCACTGCGTATCGACTCGGATTCGAGTGACGAGCAAGAGAGGGACGTTGTACATTTACGACACACTTTGTAAATAATAAATTACAAAATAAATAGCACAATATTTTTCACAGTGAATAGAGACGGAGAGAGGCGGGGCGACACACGTTACCGAGCATTCACTTCCACGAGGCCCATCTCGCCAGAGCGCCCTGCCCTCTTGGTGCGTGAGCGCCGAACCAAAGACTAGGGAATAATCGTCCGCTCTGCTTTGGGAAAGTAAACCATCCACTCTGCGTTACTTCGCTAAGCGCGCGCTGCTGAGCACCAGCCGTCCCTTTGCCACACGGGCGCGGACCGCGCTCCGCCACAAGCGATGCCTTCTTGTGTTCAGTGCGGCCTGCAGGCAGGCGGCGCCGTGCGAGGGCAGGGCCAGGAGTCAGGGCCACTTATGTAGATTTTTCCCCATCCCCTTCCTTGGGCGCGCGCGCGCACACACACACACGTCAAGCTTCGCGTCAGCACGCCCTCCGCGGAGACTTCCGCCCGTATGCCACACAGTGAGTAATGCACTTCGCAACTTGTCCTGGTGAATCTCATACATGATGCCACCCCCTCGACCTCGCCCCCCCCCCCCCTCTCACCGTGTCCGCTTTCGTTAGGATCTCGTCCTGGTCGGCCCTGCTGCCTGCTGGGGACCTGCTGGAGCCGCGACACCAGGGCCGAGAGCGCCCGCCCCGCACGCAGAAGATCGTGTTCTCCAAACTGAGGACTGAGCTCTCCTCAGTATGGACATTATCAGCACTTACCGGGCAGAGTCGCCCGCCCCGCCTCGCCCCGCCTCGCCCCGCCCCCGCCCCGCCTCGCCCCGCCCCGCCTCGCCCTGCCTCGCCCCACTCTGCCCCGCTCCACGACGCGACCGGGGCGGGGCGGGGCCTCAATGTTTCATACATGTGGGGCGCGCTGGGGCCGAGCAGGAAGGAGAACTAGGAACGAGAGCAGAAACAGAGAGACAAAAAAAAGCGTTGCTAAACTGGAGGGATAAGGTAAAGGCAGAGTCACGGATCGAAACGGATTAGGGAATATTGGAGAGATTTGTCTTTTCCCGCCAGTCTTTTTTCCCCTGCCGTGGTGCTGCAGCCTCTGAGAGGAGCTCCGCCGCGAGGTGTCCACCCCCCCGCGGGTAAAGACAAACAGAATGCGACATGCACCCGGAGAGACAGAGTCCTCGGAATAAAACAAGAATCCGCGTGATTTGAAGAGGACAGACCAGACAGACACGGGGGCTAAGGGGGAAGACCAAGAGTGGAGGGGAGCGGAGGGGGGAAGAGGGGGCGGCTATTGATCTTTACCGGGATATAAAGTACGTTACAAGAGTGACGAAAAAACGTTAGAGAAGGAGAGAGAGAGAGAGAGAGAGAGAGAGAGAGAGAGAGAGAGAGAGAGAGAGAGAGGGAGAGAGAGAGAGAGAGCGAGAGCGAGAGAGCGAGAGCGAGAGAGCGAGAGCGAGAGAGCGAGAGCGAGAGAGCGAGAGCGAGAGAGCGAGAGCGAGAGAGCGAGAGAGAGAGAGAGAGAGAGAGAGAGAGAGAGAGAGAGAGAGAGAGAGAGAGAGAGAGAGAGAGAGAGAGAGAGAGAGAGGGCGAAAGAGAGACGCAAGAAAGAGGGGCTGCCGGCATCACGTGTCGCCAAGATGAACTGTCGCGTTGTCTGCAAACGTTTGTCTACTTGATGTTGGGCACGGGACGTGTCTCCGAATCGACAACACACTCTCACACCCACACTAGCATGCTCCTTGTAGGCGGGGCGGGGCGGGGCGGGGCTGCACACTCACTTCGCTCACAGCCTCGCACACACGCACGCACTCGCAAACACACACACACACACACACACACACACACACAGTCACATGCATAACCGCTGATGAAGGGGCTCGCTGGCGGCCTGACGGGACGGGACGGGGGACGCCTGCTCTGCTCACTGTCCCGCGCTGGCAAACGGCATGAGGATGGTGACGATAATAGTCTATCGCGCGCGGGGCCGCCCCGCCCCGCCCCGCCCCGCCCCGCCCCGCCCCGCCCCGCCCCTCCTTACTCTCCACTAGACCGGCCGACCGGCACCTTGTCGTCGTCATCGAAAGCAAACTAGTTGGAACAGCAATAAACCCGGTAGGCGACGTCCTGGAAGCAATATCGCGACGGCAGGGGGCCCCGTCCCGCCCTGCCCCGCCCTGCCCCGCCCCGCCCCGCCCGCGCCCTGCCCCCGCCCCGCGCTCCCGCCAAAGTTTGTCGTCGTAGACTTTTAGCAGAAAACGTTGCGATTTTAAGCACACCAGGGGAAGAGTAGGGGAGTCACGCACGGCAATAGCCGATCACAAGGACAATATGTATTTAAAAGGTTAAAAAATAATCATCTATTTATTTTAAACAAACGCACGCACGCTTATCGGTCGGAAGCCTGCTAGAAGCCCCTAAAGCCTTAGGGCTTTAGAAGCCCCGTGTCTCTGCCTCTGTCTCTCTCTTACCCACAACGACCTTCACTCCCCTTTCAGAGCGGAGCAAGAACGCATCGCTATGGCCGGCCCGGCCCGCACCCGCAGTACCCCTCGCTCCAGGGCCCCGCGGCCCGCCTGAGGTTTCGGCTCCCTGCGGCGCGGGGCATCGGCGCGCCGCGCAGCACCGCGGCCACACCGCGGCACTGCATCCGCATTGCGGGCGGGGCGGGGCGGGGCGGGGCGGGGCGGGGCGGGGCGGGGCCACTACGGGCCCGTCAGCCCGTGATGAGGCTTTCATAAGGCACCCGCCAGCTAACTGAATGCCCCTCGGGGCTGCAGCCCCCGCCGCCGCGGTGGCGGCGGAAGCAAGAATTTCGTGTCTGCTTTTTGCGCATCTCCCTCCGGCAGGCAGGCGGGGCGGGGCGGGGCGGGGCGGGGCGGGGCGGGGCGGGGCGGGGCGGGGCGGGGCGGGCTGGCGGCCCACAAGCTTGCGATGCTGCTCCACCGCCAGAGTAACACGGCTCGGAGATTTGCCTATAACTTATAGGAGAGAAGGGCGGGGCAAGCGAGCTGCGTTTGCAGCCCACTTTTTCTTTGCGATCTTTCTCCTTTTTTCCTCCCGTTTCCTTTCCATCCCCTGCTTATTCCACTTTTATTTTCGCCCCCCCCCCAATCCCTTTTCAGTTTTACTTACTCGTAACCCAAACCGTCCACCGCCAACAGAGGGGTAATAACCTCCGTCCAGCGTGTCCGACGCTACTTTACAAAAGATAATCATGTGCGCATAACGCAAAAGTGTTTTCCATTTTTTTTTTTTTTTTTGTATACAAGAGTAGCTCCACGAGGGCCGCTGAGCCACCTCTGACTATGACGGCATATGTAGGTACTGCGGAGAGCTATCTGTCTCTCTTCATACCTCGTTGCTAGGAAAAGGCTGCGGACGGGAGAGGGCGTAGGGGAAGAGGGCGCGGGGAGGGAGGGCGCGGGGAGGGAGGGCGCGGGGGGAGGGGGGCGCTGGGTCCCGCGTGGGCGAGGCGAGCAGGGTGGCCAGGGCGGCGGGCGATACGTAGGAGGCGGGGGGGGGGGGGGGCGAATGGGGCGAACGGGAAGGGCGGAGTAAAGTAAAACACATCCTTTTACTCCGTAGGTCGCCGGCCGGCGCGTACATGCCTCACATCTTGGTTTCAGACCTCTCAACGAGAAAACAGTTTCAGGTTGCCACCCACTTCTTTTTTGTCACCCTAGAAATGCGCGGGGGAGGTGGGGGCGAGAAGCGCGCGAGAGAGCGAGTGTGAGACCCCCCCCCCTCACACACACTCACACTTCCACTCCCATACGAGGCGGCAACGATATGCAACTAAGAGAAAGGGGAAGGAGGAACAGAAGGTGGGGATAGAAGGGCGAAGGGCGGGGTTGGGGGGGGGGGGCGTGTCTTGGCAACAGCGGCAACAGCAGAAGAAGTGCAGCAAACTACCTCCCAACTTGATAACTCGCCACAGCCACATGCTGGCGGGGAGGGGAGGGGGAGGGGGAGGGGAGGGGAGGGGGAGGGGAGGGGAGGAGGAGGAGGAGGGGAGGGGAGGGGGGAGGGGCTGGGGCACACCTCCAGCCGCTCCAGCCCCGTCGGACCCCGCCCCGCCCCCGGTGAGGAGGCGGTGCCTTTCAACAAACGGCTAACCGAATTTGTTTTAATTCCAACTCTGGCGAAAGAAGACTCCTTTCTGACCTGTCAGAAGTGGGTCTGGAGGGCCGGGGCGGGGCGGACCGTTCGACAGACAGCAGTGACTCCGCGGGCCGCGGGCGGGGCGGGGCGGGGCGGGGCGGGGCGGGGCGGGGCGGGCGGGGCGGGCGGGGCGGCCCAGGCCTGCCTGACCCGGGCTGCTAGAGGGAAGAACTAACTATCGTGTAATTGACTGGCTCGCCTTTTGGCTGTCAGCCAGGCTGTGCTGGACGCCACGCCCTGCCCGGCCGGGCAGCCTGGGTGAGCAGCCTGGACTGGACCCGACCCCGCCCCGCCCCGCCCTCCTCCATGCAGTCTATTGTGGCAGAAATTCAGTTTGACTCACTGGGGAGAATGAAAGGGAGGTAGTACAGCGGGCGCCAGGCGCCTGGCAGGAGGGGGGGGGGGGGCAGGGAAGAGCAAGCCGCGGGCAGACACAGGGCTGCCGCTGCCCTGCCGCCGCGGGCCCCGCACTCCCTGAAATATGAGATCTTTTTGAGGCTAATTCCCCAACATCTATCGCCAGTGTGGCCAACCCACCCCAACCCCCAACCCCACCGCGGCGAGCTGCGCGAAGCGTCCAGCAGTCCACTACACTGCTGAGAAGAGTGTGGTCTGAGCGATGGGGCCTTGGGAGGGGGCAGGAGAGGGTGGGCCGGACCGGGGGGAGGGGGGGAAGGCAGGAGGCACTGCACTGCTGTGGTACGTTTACAAAAAATTGTTTGACCGCTTCAAATATAATGACAACTACAATATAAACTGGGGCTGGAATACTTTATCTAGATCGCATTGTCACACATGTAGTACCATGTTCTCAAGTGTTTCCAATGCTTGAAAGGACAGGGAACGGGTTCAGTTTGCTTACAAAAGCAAGATATAAAGATACAAGCAACGACAAGAGCAAAACAATATCTGGTGTAACCACTAAATATTTAACGATACTATCCAGGCTATGGTGATGAAGTAAAGGATACAGGTATGTCCAAATTAGTTGCGATTGAATCTTTTTAGCCCAGATGATACCTTAGAATTAATTAAAAAACAGTCTACTCTAGTTGTAACTCTTTTAAAATAAACAAAAACTAGCTTTCCTAGTTTAGTGTTTTTCATCATAGATGACATTCTAAAGTGCCAGACAATGCATCATAAACAATTCTCATCTAACTTGTTAAATTAGTAAATTAAATGTTTCACTCACCAGTTCCTCCATAGCCTTCTGTTGGGTTATGGCAGGAAAGAGACGACGAGGAGCTTGAGCAAGAGAATGGCACTGCGATCAGCTGTAAAAAGAAAACTTGTCAGTATGAGAGGTTATGGGACAGCTAAAGGGCCTAAAACAGAGGATGATTTCCCCGTGAGGTAGTTAGTGCATTAAATGTACCTTTCAATTGAACATCAAACGAAAATTCCATAACAATTGGCATTAAATTTTATGATATTCACAAAATCATAACAAAAGTCTTGTAACCGCTTCCAAAAGGTGTTGCCAGATTCCGACCCCGCAGTTAAAGTTCATTGTTTCTCAATTATTTAACTGGCAAATATTCACTGCAGATAGTTTTCTTCATGTATTGTTCACTAATTCGCGAGTCGCGAGTCGGGACTACAACAACAAAACTATCATCGCTCGTAGACACAGTAAACACTAACGCCCTAACGCCGCCGTACCTAGGTTGTGTCAGTAGACCCTTCGCGATCTGATTGGCCGCCGGATCGTGACGTCACCGTTTGTCTTGCCGCCCAGTATTCAAATGATGATCTATCTCCCTGTTATAATATCATGTATTAGAACCTTCACAGATTAAAAATATTCATGCTATTTAGTTTTATCATCACTAAGCATCGAGAAATGTCGATGGTTTTACCTCGATGACGTGCTGGTCAAAAGATGCAAACGGATTATGGTCATCCATAACCTCCCATCCAATATGGCCGCCCCGCGACGGCACTGCTGATCGCAAGGGAGCGCGCTGAGGGCTGTTAGTAATCCGTACGCAGCCTTCGACCAGCAAGTCCTCTGAGTAAAACTATCGCTATTTCTAGATCATTAGGGAAGCTACAACTTATTTGCATGCATATTTTCAATCCGTGATTGTTGTAATACATGATTTTACAACACGGAGACAAGTTATAATTTGAATTCATGGCGCCAAGACAAATGGTGACGTCACGATCCGGCGGCCAATCAGATCGCGAAGGGTCTACTGACACAACCTACTGTGTAACCTTGGCCGTACCGGCCGTACCGTATGATTTCCCGTATCTCGTCTCGCCTCGCGCGCGTTTGTATCGTCTGTCCGCCGTGTGTCGTTCGATAAATTTAGGTTTTTCTTTTGGGAACGTAGTGTTAAATCGCAAGTGATAAGCTCGATAAATACCGAATTATTTTGGAAAAATAACATAAGACCTGTGTAGGTTCAACCAGAGGAAAAGGCAAACCCTAGGAAGACTTCGTGCGTGATTTGAGGTTAGTTCCCATAGTTTTCTCTATATGTGTAGGTAATTAGCATTGTCTCTGAGTTTAAGTAGTACTACTATATTACTGAGCCTAAATAATATTTCAGACTGGAACAGGAATATTTTACAACTTTTATTTTGAGAGCTGTTGTTTGGGGCTATAATTTTTGGGACCATTCACCCAACCAGAAACGGAACATATCTAAAATATGTCTAAATTGGATTAAACGTTTAACAGCAAAATGGGCAAAAACCACCAAATTTCAACTCATATGATTTTTTTTTCTCACCTTTAAAAATATTACCCTTATGATACTTTGCGATTGTTAGTAAACTAATCAAGGAAAGAAAAAATACTTTTTAAAAGCCAAATCCATTTCTGTGTCTTTTGCGGTAGAGGCCAGTGTTTGTAATTTTGTCCTTAAATCATGCTTTGGAGACCCGAAAATAGTCCCAAAAAATCTGACAAATTTTTTTTTGTTTATAACTAGCCTAGAAGAGTAAACAAAAAGTAATGGACCAATTCTGAAACCACTTGTCTCAGGGCTTCTTCTATCATGGAATCTACCACAGACATCAATTTAAACGTCTTTTTTGTCTGACAAAAGACATGGATTCATTTTAGACATGTTTTAGATACAGCTTCTCTGGCTCGGCATGGAGGGTATTTATAATACTCTAGGATAGCTTACACAAACAACAAAAGTACTTTTATTTCTATTATTTCATTTATTTTAATCCCATGATCTTGTTCAAAGTCTTTACGATAGTTTTCTTTGGAACTAATGCAGAAGATGTGATTTTTCATGTCACCCATTGCTTACCATAATGGTCACGTATCCTAAAAAGACAGCGTACAAGATCTTGGTCACTGCGCTCATCAAAGCAATCACCCATGGGGTTGTCCCTTGAGGACAGAGGTGGTTGGGTATAGTCCGTGTAGCGACCAGAGGCTATGGCTCCAGCAGCCCGCCCCCTGTCTTTGTGAGAGCCCTATCAAAGCGCATGCAACATTTAAGGCATCATCATCCCTTGCCAGTCACCCCCCCCCCCTCCCCCCACCCCCACTCCTAAGTTTCAGCTCCAGGCCGGGCGCTGCCGATCAATGGTAGTGTCCCAATACCAATCTCGGACCATTTTTCCGCGTGTTGGGGAGGGGGGGGGGGGCTCCTCCTCCGGCTCTCGTCACACGACCGCGTGCTCCTCGGCCCGGCTCCGGGCCTCGCTCCGGCTTCCGCTCCGGGACCAGAGGCCAGGCCGGGCCAGAGCCATCAAGGCCCTGCTGGGCTGGGCTGGGCTGGGGTGGCAGGTGTCGTCTCTGTTACTGGCCTGCCTGCCTGCCTGTCTCGGGCCTGATTCAGTTTAGTGTTTGTCAGGACCTTGGTCAGGGCCTCGCCTCCGAGGCTTAGGGCCGCCGCGGGCGGGCCGAGCCGGGCCGGGCCGGGCCGGCCAGCCTTAGGGCAGTCATGGGCAGCCTCAGGACGCTGGCCGAGCCGAGCCGAGCCGAGCCGAGCCGAGCCGAGCCGGGCCGGGCCGGGCCGGGCCGGGCCGGGCTGAGCCGGGGTGGGGCGGGCACGGGCCGAGCCGGGCTTGTTTCATTTCGCCTTCATAATGTTTCATCATGGTTCCCCGGTAATTTAGTCGCCTGAATTAAGTCTGTGGCTCTGTTCCCCACCTCGGCTCCACCTGTCAGGACCAAGAGGCAAAGCGGCGCGGAGCTGGGGGGGGGGGGGGGGGGGCGAGGGCGGAAGGTCACGGAGGGGTGGACTCCGCGTCGCAGGTCTATTGATGACGCACTCTTGAGCCCCTGTCGCAAGTCCTGTCGCCCTAATCGCCCTATAGTTCCGGCCCCTACCGCCTCCCCACTCGCCCCCTCCTGGCACCCTACGCGCGCCCTCCTCGCCCCCCTTTCCCTTCCTGAACTTCTTTCACCTACCATACTTCCAGGGCCGCTCCCTCCTGTGACTCTGATAAACAGATCGCAGTGGCGGGGCGTGGCGGGGCGGGGCGAGCGTGGTGGGCGCTCCGTGCATCCCCAGTGGAGCTGGCATCTCGTATTCCGTTAGCGGCTCCACCCCTACCCCTCCTTTCTCTCCATTTCCCTCTCTCCTTTCACTCCGACGAACACCCTCTCTCACACCCACGCTAGCGCGCCCACACACTCACACACACACGCACGCACGCCGCCCTGCAAGGTGTGTCCTTCGTTGCCATGAACCCTTCAGCCCCCGCCCCCTTGCTTCCCCTTCTCTCTTCCCCCTTTGCCTCGGCAGGTAGTTGGACTGGAAGGTTTGGTTGGTCGGCGTTGGGGTGGGGAGGGAGGTTAAATCTCGCACTCGTCGCGTGCACTCGGATCAGAAGCGGTATTCCAGACGGCGGACGGGCCCGCCCCGGCCGCGGTGCCTCTGGGAGCACCGAGGGATTCTCGCGGGGGGCGGGGCGGGGCGGGGCGACGCGCCTCCCATGGTCAACGTCGTGCTGCGGGAACCCTAAGCCCCCTCACCCCGCCATCCTCCCGTTTCCCCCTCTTGCACGGACCTTTTGCCTCTTTGCGGTTCGTGAAAAAAAAAAATAAAATAAAGAGACGCAGGAGGGGGAGGAAAAATAATAATCATTTCCGGCCTTTTATCATCGGCGGCCAAAGGCGGCGGCGGAGCGGCTTCCGGCCGGTTCCGTCGTATGAGAATGTTTTACGAGCGCGGATCATATCCTCCGCGGCTGGACCGCAGCGGCGGGCGGGGGGGGGCGGGGCGGGGCGGGGCGGGGCCGGGCCGGGCCGGGCCGGGCGGGGTGGGGCCTGGGTGCGGCTCAGGCCCTGCAGAGGTGTCGGGGCTGATTGGCCCGGTCTTTGGACAGGTTGGGCTGCCCGCCTCGCCCCTACCCTGCCACACCCCGACCCACCCCACCCCGCCCCAACCCGCCTCCGCCCCGCCCCCCCCCGCCCCCCCCCCCGCGCCACCACTGCGCCACCGCCCGTAAACGGAAAACTCCGGGCGCAGATCATGCAGCGCGCGCTGCCCTTGCGGCACCGCCGCCGCCCCGCCCTGCCCCGCCCCGCCGCGCCCCACCCCGCCCCACCCCGCCCCGCCCCGCCCCGCCCCGCCCCGCCCCGCACCGCACCGCCCTGATCCGGCCCGGATCTCACATGCCGGTCTGCGTTTCGACGTCTGACTGGTCTATAATTGGCGAAGCAGCTTAGCAATTCAAGCCGACTCAACAGAGTAAAGTCTCTGAAGTGTAGACCGTCCCAGTGCTTGGCAAACTGTCACATTGCGTGAAATATTTGAACTAGTCGCTGTGACATATTTTTTAAAGTAACAAATTTGCATCTTAGGTCACTTGTAAAAATAAGACGGAGGAACATTCCGAATCGTTTAAAGTGAGTTGAGGATGTAGGGTATTCTAAGTGCCGTGCTTCTCTCTGGTAACCTTTTCGGCGGAGTGTCGAGATGTGCCTCGTGATTTGAAAATGCCTCACCTCGTCCGAACTGGAATATTGGTGCCGCCGCTTCAGGTGCATGGGCGTGCAACATGAAGAGCAGCATACCACGAGCCCCTCCCCGCCCCCGCCCCCGCCCCGCCCCGCCCCTCTCCGCCCCACCCGCCCTCCCCGCCGGGCCCGCCCTGCCCCTCCTCGCCCCCACCCCGCCCCTCCCCGCCCCCACCCTGCCTCTCTCCCGCTCCCGCCCCGCCCTTCGTCCGTCCCGCTCTCCGGTCCCAGCGCCCTCAAGTTCGCCCCCTCGCCCACAGAGGGGCCGTGGCTTGGCAGGGGCAGAGCGACCCCGGACCCCGCGCCGCGCCCACTGAGCTTGCCCAGGCTCCCGCCAGGGGCGCCAACAGCCCCGGCCGCCGCCCTGACCTGACCTGCAGTGCTCCTCGCGCGCGGGGTAACCGCGTGGACCTCTGCGCTACCCCGCGCCGCTGCGGCCGCCTGCGCTCGGCTCGCAGGGGGTAGCTCAGCTCGGCGGGTCCCGTCCCCCGCCGCCACCCTTGCTGAATGTGATGCTGGGAGGAGGGGGCGGTGCGCCAGGGCGACCGGGACCGAGTGGAGTGCCTGGGGCAAGCAGGCGTTCTCGTTACGAGCCGGCTGGGAACAGACTGGAGGGCGTCCCGGGCGGGGCGGGGCGGGGCGGGGTGCTCCGTAGGGCCTGTGCTCGTGTGTCAGGGGGGCCCCGCCCCGCCCCGCCCCGCCCCGCCCCGCCCCGCCCCGCCCCGCCCCGCTCTGGCCCGCTGTAGCAATGAGCAACACTTGCACAGCGAAATTTCTCATGGCATCCGCAGGGGCGTTGCAGGAACCGCCTCGCCGTGCGGTTTGGGAGAACTTGTTCATGCGGCCTCCCCCACTTCGTGGACATTGCCTTCTAACCCCCCCCACCCCACGTTTTCAACCCCCCTCCCCTCCCTCTCTGTCTCTCTCGCTCTCTGTCTCGCAAGCCTTGTAAAGCTTCACTACACACCCTCCCGTCGACCCTGCCGCGCCCCTCCCACCTAGCGCCCCACCCCACAGCCAGCATGGAGCGCTTACAATGGTCTCGGCCACGCCCCGCCCCGCCCCGCCACGCCCGCCACGCCACGCTCCGCCCTGGCCGCCTAGGCAGGAGTTCTGCATACTCAAATACACTAAAGCAAAGTGAAGCGCGTACAACGTGCCCGCGATGCACCACTCACCCGGAAATACAGGTTTGTTTAAATGTTGAGGTGCCAAAAAATTTGACCTGCGCTAAAAGCCGAGTCTAACGATGTGCCGCTTGCCACTACAACTAAAGTTATAGTCTTTGGCAAAATTTTTACTTTTATGCAGAATTTTCTATTGGAATGCACACGGTAAATCTGTTCCCTGGGACCTCCCAGGAATAATTTGATTGGGATGGTCACCCGACCCTACAACGTGCGCCAGGGCCGGCCAAAAGCACCCCCACAGAAACATACTGTAATTCTCCATTCGGTTCGCGCTCTGCTGCAGGCCAACGAGTGCGTGGAGCAGGACGAAAATAGTCCAATCGGACTGTAATATGTAATGGTAACATTTCTCGCCCGAATTGAGTGATGTAGAAGGACCTCTTAATTATAAGAGTGATGTGGGCTAAAGCGACTCAAAACGAGTCGTTACGGCAGTTTAAATTCGCTCTACTAGATTGCCGATCTCTTACATACATAACTCAAAAAGAGGCCTACGCATTGTCGCTGAAATGACTGTAATTGCGCGATTTCGATCTGCCTCGCTCTCCTTAGGAGCATACAAATTTGAAACACAGAACTCGCCCTTTGGAGGGCGAGAAATTTGACTGGTAGAGTTCCAGTGCACCAGTGCGATGCCCCCCCCCCCCCTCCATCCTCCTCATCGGCAATCCCCGCAGAGACCCCGCAGGCTCACATCGGGGGTTCAGAGGGGCGCGTATTACTTTGCAGGAAGTGAGACGTTCCGAATACACATTAGATGTATTATCGAATTTTCTCTGTAGTCTGTCGTGGGCTTAGGAAGACAACGGGGTAGAGTGGTGGAGTATGGAGGGGCGATTAACGGCCTGAGGGTCCTAAAGCCGTCCGTCCCGCCCCGCCCCGCCCCGCCCCGCCCGCCTGAGACTTGTGCGATATATACTCTGGCGGCCAGCTCTGTGCTCTGGCGTGTACTCTGGAGCAGGGGGTCTGCGCGGGCGCTGCTCTGCGGCCGGGGCCCCCCGCTCGACCCCGGGGCGGGCCCCAGCGCCCCAGCGCCCCAGCCCGGCCCCGCCCGGCCCCGTGTCCCAGGCAGCAGCAGCAGCAGGCCTGACCAAGCCACCCAGACCAGGTCCCCAACCCGCCCGCACCGCCCCCTGCGCGCCCCCGAGCCCCACCGGGCCCCGCCCCGCCCCGCCCCCCGGGCCTCGGGACCCCACCCCCTGGGTTGGGGCGGGCCGCGGGGCTCTCCAGCAGGCGGCCTGGCCTGGCCCAGCCCGCCGTAGCGAGCGTACTGGCGCTCCGGCGCGGCCCCGCCCGGCCCGGCCCCCACTGGGGCCCCGCTAGAGGGGGCTGCTGCGCGGGGCGCGGGGGCGGCGCGGGGGGCAGCTCGGGGGGCGGCGCGGGCCGAACCAGGCCAGGGGCGGGGGGAGGGCTGTGGGGCGCGCCGCGCACGCGTGCTGGACCGCTCGCTCGGCGGCTGTGTGGGGCGGGAGCAGGCGGGGGGTGGGACCGCCCCGCCCCGCCCCACCCCGCCCCACCCCGCCCCACCCCGCCCCGCCAGGCAGCAGGCTAGCCCGGGGTAGCCCAGGGCAGCCAGGGCCAGGCAGCCCAGCGGGCGAGGCGAGGCTGGGCTCAGAGGCGAAGTAGCTGCGTTGGCTGCGGGTTGGGTCGGTTATCCATGGGGCCATGGGGGTCGCGTAGGGCCCAGTGAGGAGCAGCCGTGCCGAGGGAGAGCCTTATGGCAGCGGCGCGCAGCAGGCGCAGCAGCGGTGCGACGCCCGCGGTCGACGCCATGGACGAAGAGGACCTTCTCCATGTCGCGTAGGGCGCCGCCCCCCATGGGCGCGGGCGAGGGCTCGGGCCGCCCGCCCGCCCTGCCCGCGCGCCTGCCCGCCCTGCCCGCCCTGCCCGCGCTCCTGCTCGCAGCGGCCATCTTAACGGCGATGCCCAGAGGTAAGTGAACCTGTTGCCAAAAGCTTCGCGGGGGGATAAGAAAGCCCACGGGTTAAACAGAGTGTGTGGTCGTCCGGGAGGGGCGGGTGTGGGGAGGGGCGAGGTGCACGCACGATCCAGTGCGGATCCCCTCCCCCCTCCCGCCCCGCGGCCCCTCCCTCCCCCTATCCCCCCTCCCCCGGCCTCCCCCGGCGAGGGGTGGCGCGGCGCGGGCCTACTCCTCCAGGCCTGGCCCTGCTAGCTCTGCTGTTTACGTGATCCTGGCCTACTTATTCCCTCCAGAATGAAACTGGCTGTGCTTGGAAGTTAAAGTACGCTTGAAGCGCAGTCGTAATGCGTGTTGGATGGCTCGGTGTGTGTGTGTGTGTGTGCGTGCGCGCGCTCGGTCGGAGCTCTCGTATTCTCATGAGAGCTGGTTGGGTTGGGTTGGTTGCCTCCCCACACATGCGCGGCGGTTGAGCCCGTTAGACGCTCTACCTCCACCTCTCCCTCTCTCTCTTTCCCTCATCTCTCTTGCTCTCTCCCTCTCTCCCTCCCTCCCTCCCACCGCCTCTCTCCCTCCCCTTCACTTTTCCACAGCCGTAATCTCACTCTCCAGCGCAGCTCCTGCTGTTCTCTCCTGTCGCGAAATATCGCGTCCCTTTGCCTTTGTGGCCGGCGGGGTCGGGCCCGGCCCGATGCGTTGCAGTGGGACCCGCCGCCGCACACAATAATAGCTGTCCCTGTCCAGCCCGGGTCCCCTCCCCGGGCCTCGGGGCGCCTGACAGGTAGGCAACCGAGACCGCCAGGCGCGCCGGAGCCCCGCGGGCTGGCCTACCCTGGCAGGCGCTCTTCGCCCCGCCTCCGCCCGAGCTGAGTTGGGAGTACTCGTGCGGGGGGAAAGGCAAATGATGATGGCTGACTTGCAGTGCGTTACTACAAGCTCACTTTTAGGGAAACGCGACATAACTTTTTTTTTGTTTGGGTAAGGGGAGTGGGAGTGGGAGGTGCAAGGACTCCAAAAGTGGTTTGGAGTTTTCTTGGTTTAGCGTTAGTTTTGCCCGAGGGGGCCACCACTCCTGTAATCCTGTGTACCGATAGCCTGTAATCCACGCGTAATCTCACTGCAATCCCTCGTCAATATACGCATAATCTCACTGCAATCCCTCGTCAATATACGCAAAATATTAAAAATCTCCTAAAATTTAACGATTTAGCACCTGTAATCAGGTATGAATTCACGAGTAATCCATGTAATCCTGTAATCCTGTGTACGTCCGTAATGAGTGTTGTGGCCCCCTCGGTTTTTCCTGTGCCACTTCGCAACCTCACGATCTTCTGTGATATCGAACTACGAATATAATTATTTCGTAATAAAAAGGTTTTCGGGCAAAGTATGAAGGGTTTTTGGATTAAATTGTTATGAAGGTACTGTCAGCACCATGCCTTGGTTTTAAAACAGAAATCGATCACCAAAATATTTCACCTTGTTCGTCTTGCCGAACTTAATTTTGCAAATTCAACGAAAACCGGGAGAAAACATGCGGCGTCATGAAAGCTTCGTTAGTTCGCCCGCCGCCATTTGCGGAGCCGTTCAAGTTTTAGAATGCAAAACGTCAAGTAGAGGGTGCACCCCCTCCCCCCTGCTCCGTGCCCCCGGGCTGGCCGACCCCTCCTCCCCCTCCCCCCTGCAGAGGTGCCCCGGGGGCGGGCCGACCCCTCCAGACGCACGTCTGCCTCCTGATGACGGCGATGAGCCGGAAATATTGAACCGCGCGGGGGAGAAATGAAAAATGTCTCTTGAGAGAGTTGCCGTCTCGGGCGTAACGACTTTCCCTCCGCCCCCTCGCTATGTCGCCCGCTCCTGCCCCGCCAGCCGCGCCCTGCTGCCCCTCCCCCCTCCCCCCTCACCACTCCCCCTGACATCCAACTTCAGTTCTGACAGCGTGTGCGGCGGTGTTCTCGCAGAAGCAGACGCATGACCCGCAAACAATTTTTCCTTGGTCGCATCAGTTTGCGCGATCTTACATTTCCTGCGAATGACGTTGCTCGTGACACGCCGCGCGCCCCACCGCCTCCCCGTCAACTCTCTCTCCCTTCCCCCTTTCTCTCACTCACTCTCCCTCCTCTCCCCTTTTCTCTTACTCTCTCTCTCTCTCTCTCTTTCTCTCTCTCTCTCTCTTCTCTCTCTACCTCTCTCTCAATCTCTCTTTCTCTCTCTCTCCTCTCTCTTCCTCTCTCTCTCCCACTCTCTTTCTCCCCTCCTCCCCTCTCTCTCTCTCTCCTCCCTCTCTCTCTCTCCCCCCTCTGTCTCTCTCCCTCTCTCCCCTGCTCCCCCCCTTCCCCCCGCTGCGCGGTGGTGCACTGCTGGAGAGCAGCGAGGTAGAAAGAAAGCAAGGAAATGACCGTCACGTTTTCTCTCGTTGCGTCCATTTCTCCACGCTGCGCATCTGGCGGGGCGGGGCGGGGCGGGGCGGGGCCGTTGAACTTGCCTAATGTGCGGGGAGCGTCGTTTGCCAACTTCACCCGCCCGGGGCGGGGGTCTGCGCACCGCCCTGCCCTCCTGGCCACCATCCCCCCCCCCCTCCCCCCTCTCTTAGCCGTCTGTTGCAAGTGTCAGGTGCGTTTAAAACATGGAAATGAAACTGGTGCCACCTCTCTCTCTCTCTCTCTCTCTCTCTCTCTCTCTCTCTCTCTCTCTCTCTCTCTCTCTCTCTCTGTCACTCTCTCTTTCTCTGTCTCTCTCTGTCTCTCTCTCTCTCTCTCTCTCTCTGTTCTAATTGTCTCGATGCGCTTGTCGAGTAAATGCATACATAGCTTACGAATAACACTGTTCCTACATTAAAGTCTTTCTTCTTCTTTTCACAGTTTATTTTTCATTTTTAGTTTTATAATTGACAGTGCGTAGGCATATAAATATATTTTTTTTTTCCTGTGAGACTAAGAGCCCGAGTGCTACTCGGTGTTGTCGTTACCGCCCTGCCCGGGCAGTGATTGCTCCCCCCCCCCCCCCCCCCCATAGCATGCCGTACCCTGTCACGGCCCGTTGCACGGCCGGCGGGGCGCCCCCGGGCGCGGCCTGGATCAACAGTGTCAACAGCGTGACGTGCCCCCCGGCCGCCCCCGGCCGCCCCCAGCCGGCCCCAGCCGCCCCCAGCCGCCCCCAGCCGCCCCCCAGCCGCCCCCTGACTGCCCCCCGCAGCCCTTGCACTCGCTGCAGGCAGGGCTTGCAGCCTCCCGCGGTGCCGCTGAAACCTACCCCGCCGAGCCGTGCCGAGCCGCCTTGGCGGGCGTGGCCCCTTACCCAACCCCTCACTCAGCCTCCCTACTGATTCGATTTAGCCCTGAAGAAAGCCGCAGGTCCGCGGGGCACAGTGTTCAGTTGTTGTTTCACTATACTCCTAGGAGAAGCGCTTCTAGGCCGCAGCACCACTGTAGTTTTGACGATAGTTCTGATGTGCGCAGTTTAGCCCGGGCGGACTGAATCTCTTCTTCCTTAGGGTAGGTGCTAACGAGTCACGTTTCTCGTTTTATCGGTGTTTCTTGAAAACAATACCATAGTGGCTTTCTCTCCCCGGCGCACGTCCTAAGCTGGCTAACACCCCTCACCCCCGCCCTCCCCATACCATTCTCCGGAAACTTAAATTACACAGCTGTAAATAATTAATGCTCACTGCTTCTAATGAGGTAGTTTGCAGACAGGTCGGAGGAGAGGGAGGGGGGGGGGGGTGATTGGGGGAGAAGTGAGAAGAATAGAGCAGAAGCTGAGGGAAGCCTTCACTCCCCCCTGAGACCCCTCCTCTAACGTATAACAACATGCAGTCCAACAAATTTGTTTTTGCCTGTTTATTACGAACCCTTTCTCCCCCTCCGCCCTCCTGAAGCTGCGTCTCTCTCTCTCTGCTGCCCGCGCTGCTGCCGCCGACGGCACGGACAAAAACCTGCCTTATTCAGTATGCTGGGGTGTGATTGCGGAGCGGGGCGGGGCGGGGCGGGGCGGGGCGGGGCGGGGTGGGGCGGGGTGGGGCGGGGCTGGCGCTGCCATGCTATACGCGCGCTGCTGCGAGCTGCACCGGAATAAACCATAAGTGTGTGAATTTAGTAAGCGTGTTGAAGTGTAAATTTCCATATTCCCGTGGGCAAGTCCTGTGCACGAAAAATTTAACACTTTTTTTCTAGTTGGTGTGTGGGAATGGGAATTCACACACTTCTCCCACTCTTGGTTGTCCAGTGTGCTGTGTGAAGTCCCAGTGCCCGGGTCGGTGCCCCGCCCCCCCCCCCCCCCCCTCTAAATCAGCCGGGGAAGGCACCTGTGCTGTGCTGCTGGGCCGGCCCCGCCCCGCCCCGCCCCGTACCCTGTCGGCCCTAACTAACTGATGCCCACCGTTACACCCCGACCCGACCCGACCCCGAGGACGCTATTCGGCTGCAGTGCTAAGCTTGATATATTTTGAGAAAAGAGGAGTACCTGATGGACTGGGAGCCTTGCGTTATCGTGTGAGACAGGAGCCGCAGTCTGTCCTCGAAAATCAGAAAGCTGCGTCTCATTTTAGTGCTCTGTACCAGCCCTGAAATTTTACACGTTTCCTCATAAAATTGCATGAAGTGCATGAAAAATATTCAGACGCCGTTACTGGTTTCTTTAACGGCGTGCGCGCGCAAACACTTTTATACAGTATTTCCTTTGTTTGTTGGGGTTCCTCTGAGTCCCACCCAGATGCTTAGTATCCTCGAGCTCCCCACATATCCTTTACAAATCCAGCGCGCCTCGCGGCGGCCCAGCTCCCTTTCTGCTGCCCTATACAGCGCCCCGCCCCGCCCCGCCCCGCCCCGCCCCCTTGCCCCGCCCCGCCCCGCCCCGCGATGGAAATGGGGACCCAGCCGAGCTCGACCACGGAAGCCTGCTTTATGCCCGCCCGGTGTGCCCAGGCGCGCCCGCCCCGCCCCGCCCCGCCCCACCCCGCTCTAACCCGCCCGGCTCGCAGCGGCGACCGGGAGAGTGTACCCGCCTGGTGGCGCCTGGCTGGTGCGCGTGGTGCTGCGCGGACCACGTGCCCCCCCCCCCCCCCTCCCTCACCCTCCCTCGCTGTCCCTCCGAGTGCCTTTCACTTCCCCAATCACGAGATTTCTCCCGCCGCTCGCTGTCCTTGACAGATGCCGGCCGGCCGGACCAGCCTGGTCGGGCCCGGCCTGGCCCCGTGCACCCAGAAAAAAGAATTCTTGATTCAAGCCAAGCTCCACCTTGTTTTCGCTATTCTTGGTTTTTTCAAACCAATTTTCTTGAATTAAGAAAATTTTGTCATCGAATTAAGAAAGAAATATTCAATCAAGCGAAAAAACCAAACCCAAGAATCCTGTTTTCTGGGTGTGCGAGCGAGCCCCGAGCTGTTCAAGGACGTCAGAAGTGCGGAGGTGACGGGAGCGGCCGAGGGGGTATTCACTCTTAAAAATCTGTGACCCGACCATGGCGTCTATTACGGTGCATTACGCTCCGAAATTGCAGCCCAGAACAGGCAAAAACTGCCTAAAACAGGCAAACTGGCCCAAAACAGGCAAAAACTGCCCTAAACCAACCAAAAATTCGTATAAAATGGAACGTTTTCGCTAATACGCTGCTGCTATTACGCTTCTATTCCGCCTACTATTACGCCTTGACTACAGATATAGTGACCCGACTATTACGCGAGTGCATACCCCCTCGGTGTCGGCCTCAAGGTCTTGTTCTAGTGGGGGATGAAGCGGGGACGATGAGCAATATAGGCCCGTCTAAAGCCACCTTATTTCCAGTCGGACTACTCCGAGATAATTTTTGCCGTGACACAAGTTATTCACGTTCAGGCGGCTTTGCACACACGCGCGGCGCGGTCTGGTTATCGTATCGCCCGCCCGGCCCCTCGCTCCCTCCCGACCGCCTCTCTGCGCTGGAGGATGCTTCGCGTCGAGTGCCATCCACGGCCCCCCCCCCCCCCCCTTCTCCCTCTCTATCTTCCTGTCTCCCGTGTCGAGTTTGCCCCGCCGCTCGTCGATAGTTCGCCGCCGTCAGGTGCATTGCGAGCGGCCCTGTGGAGAGCTGGGCGGACGAGCTGATTTACCGACCGCTCGCTCGGGGAGGAGGAGGAGGAGGAGGAGGAGGAGGAGGAGGAGGAGGAGGAGGAGGAGGAGGAGGAGGACGAGGAGAGTGGCCTGGCCGTCACCATTTTGATGGGTTGAGGCGGCGGCGCCATCGCACGGCGTTATTAGTATCCCTGCCCGATATGCGGTGTGGCCCGTTACGTCTCGCCGTGATTACTAACTTCCCCCTTTTTTTTTATGAGACTGCAAAGTATAATATTTTTGTAGCCGAATGAACGTTATGAAGCGTTCTGGTCTACAGCGCTGCTGACGGAGCCGCCACCAGCGAGGTCGTGCACTGTAAAAAAAATACCGTCAATAAGAACCGTACAAACCGTCATTGTACTTGAAATCAACAGTGAAATACTGTACATTCAGCTCGTTGTACCCTACAAAGTACAATAAATTTTAGCAGTTTTCTGTCATTGTGTGTAGAAATAACAGTGCCACGCCGTTGTTAAATAGTGGTATTTTTTAACAGTGTGGCGTGATCCGGGCTGCTGCCGGCTTGTTTCCGCACAGAGGCCCGCTTGTATGCAATTTTGATATGGTGAATAAATCGCGCACTGACAGCCGTACGCTAATCTGACCCGCCCGCGCCTTTCCGCTGTCGGGGCGGGGCGGGGCGGGGCGGGGCGGGGCGGGGCGGGGCGGGGCGGGGCGGGGCGGGTCTTCCGCGGGGATGGCAGGCGGTAACTGATAAGGCCAGATAAGGGGCTTGGCAGGCTGACCCGCTGCCACCCCCTCCCCCACCCCCTCCCCCGCGCCCCGGCCCCGGGCTGAAGCATGCCGGGCGGACGGATGGTGACGGGTAACGGGGAGGGGAGGGGGCGCCGCCGCCGCCGCTGCTGCTGCTAAGGGAAACGGGTAACAGGTTGCGGATGACGAGGGGGTTGGCTCTGCCGCGGGTTAGAGGGGGTGAGAGGGGTTAGAGGGGTGAGAAGGGTGAGATCCACAGTGCAGAATGCGGCACTGTGAAAAATACATGAAAAGGTTACACGAAAATTCTCCATGACAAATGTAAAATTACAACTTGAAATTGTAACTTTTCAATTACTTTGTATCGACTTAGAATTCGTTGACGAGCAAGAATGGGCGGTCGTAAATTTACAACATATTTTGTAAATCGTTTTGTAAATATGTTGTAAATTTACGAAGATATTTTTCACAGTGGGGGGGGGGGCGGAACTGCAGGGAACGACTCGAGAGGGGCTGAAGGGTTGGGAGGCGAAGATGATGGGAGAAAGAGGAGAGTGAGAGAAGAGGGGCAGGGCCCGGCCTCTGGTCCGGTCCGGCCGGCAGTGCGGTGCTCAGTGTGGCCTGGCCCGGTCTGGTCTGGCCTGGCCCTCTGCTTGGCTATTGGAATTGGGATGCTCACTGACTCACTACCCTTATTGCCTCCCCGCGATCCCAGAACACAGTCTGCTGGAGACAGAGCCTGGGCCGGGGCCGCGGGGGTTGTCATGGGATCAAACTATCTACCTCTCGTTTCTCGTAAATTGACGGACACGTTCGTATGGCTATCGTTTTACACATGTAATAATATTTCGGCCGATACTGTGAAATTGATAACACTGTAAAAAATATCTTCGTAGATTTACGATAAATTTGGTAAATAACCTTGTGAATAACGATTTACGAAATATTTTGTAAATTTACGACGGACCTTTTATGCTCGTGAATGAATTTCAAGTCGATGTGTAGTGCTTGTAATTTTACAACTGCATTTTGTGGAAAATTTTCCCGTAAACCTACGACTAGTTTTCACAGTAAACCTGCCGAGAAAACCAAGGAAGTGTGTACATGCTGCAGGTTATTACTTACTGCAATTCATTTGAGTATTCAGGAGAGAGTGTGCACTGTACAGTATAAATGGTGTGTCCCCGGGCTTGCGCGTACCAGACGATAGCTTGAATATTTTTTATCGCCTTAGCGTTTCAATGTGCGGAACTGCACGTGCTTTGTGGATGTTCCCCGTTATTTCATTTGATGCGCCCCTCTTCTGCCCCCCCCCCCCTCCCCTCCCCAGTCGCCCATCTCAGTCCTCTCTCGCCCGCGGATCGCGTTGGGGTTGTGGTGAGGCATTGGGGACGAGGGACCAATCTGTCAACTTGATCTGTGCCCCTAGCCTCGCCACGAGAGAGAGAGAGAGAGAGAGAGAGAGAGAGAGAGAGAGAGAGAGAGAGAGAGAGAGAGAGGAATGGCCGGGAGGGATGTGAAAGAGTAGGGAACGCATCCACCCACAGCATCCCGCGGTCCATCTGATTGAATCCCCGTGTCTCTGGCGGCTCGCCGGGCCATCTGTTGGATGTCTGTTGTGTGCTCCTCGCCTCGCGCGCTGTCATCTTGTTGGTGTGAAATAAATAAACCTTTTGCGTCGCTTGGCGCTGTTCTTGTCGGGGGTTGAGGCGAGCGGGGCGCCAGGCGCCGGGGGCCGGGCTCTTGTGCACAAGATCTGCCCTACAGTACCTGAGGAATGCGTATAAGCTTTTTAAAGTATTGTCAAAAAGCGATACGATATTGGTTTTCTTTCGCTTGAGTATGCCCGTGAGGGGCCTCTTCTTGCGCTTGGGGTTTGAGTCAGTGTGCAGGTGAAGAAATATTGTAATTTTCAACCTGTTTCTAATGTCCATCTGTCCTCTTAAAAACGCGCAAGTTTGGCTCCTCTTTGTGCTCAGGCGAGTGTGAGAAAGAGACGGCCGTCTTTTGTGAGGCTGCTCGCCGCGCACTCGACATGGCCGAGATGGATCGAGCCGCAAAAGCTTGACGGAGCAAAACTGGGGATTTTCTCCCCGCCGTGCCGACCGAATAGCTCCGCAGCTGTCCCGCTGACCGGAGCTGGGCCCGGGTGGCTGAGGGGCTGCCAGCCTCCTGCGGCACTCAGCTGGGCCCGGGTGGCTGAGGGGCTGCCAGCCTCCTGCGGCACTCAGCTGGGCCCGGGTGGCTGAGGGGCTGCCAGCCTCCTGCGGCACTCAGCTGGGCCCGGGTGGCTGAGGGGCTGCCAGCCTCCTGCGGCACTCAGCTGGGCCCGGGTGGCTGAGGGGCTGCCAGCCTCCTGCGGCACTCAGCTGGGCCCGGGTGGCTGAGGGGCTGCCAGCCTCCTGCGGCACTCAGCTGGGCCCGGGTGGCTGAGGGGCTGCCAGCCTCCTGCGGCACTCAGCTGGGCCCGGGTGGCTGAGGGGCTGCCAGCCTCCTGCGGCACTCGTGGCCGGGCTGGTCCTGGGCTCAACGCGCCGCGCTTGGAGGCAGCGGCACTGATGTTCGAGGGGGTCCGGGGCCGGGCGGTCCAGGTTTGTCTGAGCCACCCCCCGCCCCGCCCGCCCCCCACCACGCAGCCTCCCTCCCCCACCCTGCTCGGCACCCTTTCCCCCTCTCCTCCCCTCGCCCCGCCGTGTTCGGATGATCGATCCGCTGTGCCGAGGCCGTCGCCGAAGACAGTCCTTCCCTCCGCCCGCTCCCCTCTCTCTCTGTCGCACCCGCTCTCCTACCCACCCCCCACGTCCTGGCGCGCGTGTGTGTGTGAGAGAGAGAGAGAGCGCGCTCGCTGAGGGGGAGGGGGGCTGACGGCTCTTTTCGTGCGCAGCTCGGGAGAGGGGTGGCAGGTGGCTGGCAGGTCCAGGCAGCCTCCTAACCCCGTTTCCACCCGGGCCGGGCCGGGCAGGAGGTTGTGCCTGCCCCAACATGTGCCCTGCCCTGCGCCGAGTGGCCTACGCGGCACGGCGCGGCGCGCTTTGAGTTCCCCTATCCTATATGGAACGCGTCCACACTAAAGGGTTCATTAAAATCTTGTTTCATGAAGGATTGTTTGCGTAAATCACGCAAAAGTTGTAAAATTACTGAGGAGAGGGGGATGTCAGGGTACACAAGATTTCTTCAGGGAAGAAGGGTTTCGTAAGATTTTGCGACTTGCGACTCCGATTTACAGATTTCGCTCTTTATTCACTTGGCCAGCCTCTTGCTAATGGCTCTTGCCGGCCTGCCCTGCCCATCTGGACTGGACCCCATGTCGCAGCTTGCCTCGGTGCGGCGGGCTGGGCTGCTGGGCGCATAAACCCTCGGCGCTGTCTGTCTAATTCCCTCCCTGACAGGTTTGAATATGAATGCCGCTGTGATGACAGTGCCTTTTAAGTCGCTGTGATGAGCGGGCGCGCCCGGGCGCCTGCAGGGTAGTCTCGTGGGAGGCAGGCGGGTGGTTGTGTCGGCGGGGCGCGGGCACTTGGTATTGTGTAGGTTGGCGCAGATAATTTTGGCCGTTCAATTTACTGAAATGGTTTCCTGAACGGGAAACACAACAAGCGTTTTCTTTTGCTTTATTCTCGTCCAGTAAAGTGAAAAAGACGCTCTGGGTGAGTAAAACTAAGTAATGGGAGGGGAGAGAGAGAGAGAGAGAGAGAGAGAGAGAGAGAGAGAGAGAGAGAGAGAGAGAGAGAGAGAGAGGCAGCAAATGGCTATGATCCACTTCTCCTCTATCGCTCACTCGCTGCGCGCGGAGAGCTCGAGTGCTTCCTGCAGTGCAGTTGAAAGAAAGTGGGGGTGGGTGGTGGTGGTTGTGCGAGCGCTGGGGAGAGACGGGGAGGAGGTACGCTGCTGCTTGAAATTGGGATTGCGCGGCCTGCTGAAGCCACTAATTAGGGAAGCTGAGATAATTATTCAAGAATTTCCCCGGTGGAGCTACAAAAGATGGTTTCAATGGGAAGAGGGCGGGAACTCGCGCTCGCTGGCTCTGCTCGCCTGCCTCTCTAGTGCGGGGTGGGGCCCGGCGGGGCGCGGCGGGGTGGGGTGCGGGGGGTGGGGGGTGTTCTTCCTATACAACGACCGCAGGGTCCGACTGCTGTGCGCGCCCGCAACCTGCCCCCCCCCTCCCCCCTCCGCGCGTAGCAAGTGCAAAAGTTATCCCTCAAGTTATCGGTGACCGCGTTGGGCACACGCAAGGCTTACCAACTAACACCTGCTGACTCACTTAGGGCTTCAGTAAAGCTGAGCTTGAACTGCATCTCACGGTAACGGCAATTTTCGATAACTCGCGAAGACGTCAGGAACCGAAAAACAAAACGCATCTCCGCTTACGCGTCCCTGCACTGGCAGCAGCGTGCCGTGCTCGTGCCTCGAGGTGGGGCGGGGCGGGGCGTGGCGGGGCGTGGCGGGGCGTGGTGGGGCGGGGCGGGGACTGTGGGGCGGGGTGGTCCTCCTCCTCCGGGCCTCATAATGTTTGATCGAGGCCCCCATCAGTGAATCTGCGCCCGGGGTCGGGCGGCAAGCCTGCCGCAACTCTGCCGGCCCCTCTGCAAAGATAAGTGCCTCTTGCCCCGCCCCGCCCCGCCCCGCCCCACGCCACGACGCCACGCCACGCCCTTGCTGCTGTATTCCCTTTATGAGATAAGAGCTCCGGGGGAGGGGATGGCGGGATCCCCCTCCCCGCGCCCCCGGGCCGCACGGCGCCCCGGCCTGGCCTGGCCACACCGCGCGAAAAGCATTTACGACTGACCTGCTTTCTCGAAGAACCTCCAGGTCGAGCGCGCCGCCGTCCCGTCCACCTGGGCAGCGCAGGGCGGGGCAGGGCGTTGAACCTCCTTATTACGGGAGCGTCTGGCGCACGGCGGACCGTGAGGGTCCAGGAGCCAGAGGGCGGGGCGGGGCGGGGCGGGGCGGGGCGGGGCGGAGCGGGGCGGGGCATGGTGAGGCGGGGCGGGGCGGAGCGGAGCTCGAGCAATCTGCATCGTCTAGCCCGGCCCGGGCCCGGCCTGCCACGGCGAACTTCCGCGCGAGTCAATCAGGCTGCGCGCTCCTCCCCCTCCCCTCTCTCCCTCCCCTCCCTCCTCCCTCCCTCCTCCATTCCTCCTCCCCTCCCTCCACCCTCCCCTCCCTCCCCTCCCTCCCCTCCTCCCTCCCTCCTCTCCCCTCCTCCCTCCCTCCCTCCTCCCTCACTCCCCTTCCCTCTCCGCGCCCGCGGCCGGTTGACATCACTCGCCACGCTCGCGCGTAATATTCCCCAAGCCTTTTCTTTGCAGCTTGGACAAAGGCGGTCGGAAATGGGGAGAGGGCATGCAGCAGCGGCGGCGGCGGCAGAACGAGACGGGGGCGTCTGCCGCGGGGCGGGGCGGGGCGGGGCGGGGCGGGGCGGGGCGGGGCGGGGCCACAGTGCAAGCGCCGCCCGCGGGGTGCCCCCTGCCCCCTCCCCCCTGCTGCTGCTGCTGCTGGTGTCGCTCTTTGCAGAGGCGTTGAGCAAAACCCATGTCGCCGTGCGCCTGGGGCCCAGGAGCAAGAGGGGGTGGGGACGGGCCGGAGGCGCTCCCGGGCCATTTACATCCTCCAGTTTCTTCCTTTAAAGCCCCTCCTCCCCCTCCTCCTCCTCCTCCTCCTCCTCCTCCTCCCCCTCCCCCTCCTCCTCCTCCTCCTCCTCCTCCTCCTCCTCCTCCTCCTCCTCCTCCTCCTCCTCCTCCTCCTCCTCCTCCTCCTCCTCCTCCTCCTCGCCTCCTCCTCCTCCTCCTCCTCCCTCTCCTCCTCTCCTTCTTCCCCTCCTCCTCCTCCTCCTCCTCCTCCTCCTCCTCCTCCTCCTCCTCCTCCTCCTCCCCTCCTCCTCCGTCCTCCTCCTCCTCCCCTCCTCCTCCTCCTCCTCCTCCTCCTCCTCCTCCTCCTCCTCCTCCTCCTCCTCCTCCTCCTCCTCCTCCTCCTCCTCCTCCTCCTCCTCCTCCCTCCTTTGACGCCTCCATCCGTGCTCACTGTCTGTCCTTCCCAATGCTCTGCACCTTGCGCGCCCACGGCACCCTTCGTGTGCGGCAGGTACAGTCAAGTGCCCTAATTTCGGACTTAAGCCCTAATTTCGGACAATTTGCAGAGAAATGCTTAGTTCAACCGTTCTCGGCCATCTTTTGAGATATTCAAAATCCGAAAACGGCATTGTAAAGTTTGACTTACAGAGTACCATATGACGCCAATTCAGTCGAAGTACATTTATAATTTTACCGCTCACAGAGCTTAGAAGTTAAAGATCGCATACAGGGAAAAACGGTGTTTTGAAATAGGCTTCCCCGAAAACCGGGGCTCATGCAGGTGTGACCTGCCCCATGGGTGGTCCTTTTACGCATGAATCTATGGTCTTTCGGCTACAGAAATATGAAATTATTTTTGTTTTAAGTCAAACAGTTTTTTTGTACGGGCTGATTTTCGAAAGTGCTACAATTTCGGACAGTACAATTTTGTACCATAGCATTTTGTTTTCAGCGAGGTATGAGCCAAAATCAGTTCCTAAACAATGTGGGATGAGGTAGGTATAGAGGTGGGTTGGAGTTAAGGCCCGAACACTTGTATCGCAAAATGTGACGTTAGGCAACCAGCAAGACAATGTAGGCTTCTAGCCAAACTGGCGGATTGAGTGACGTATTGCCGCGCCGTTGACGCTGAGACATGCTACCCGCCTTGAGTGGACGGCCCGACGTTGCCACGCCGTGTTGTGGATGCTGTGAATGCATTTGGATAGGGTCTGGAGGCGGCGGATGCACATCGGATGCACTGCGGATGTATGAGGATGGGTTGTGGATGCTGCGGATGCATTTGGATAGAGTCTGGATGCAACGGATGCACATCGGATGTACTGCGGATGTATGATGATGTGTTGTGGATGATGCGGATGCATTTGGATAGGGTCTGGATGCAACGGCTGCACATCGGATGCACTGCGGATGTAGGAGGATGGGTTGTGGATGCTGCAGATTCACGATGAATTTTCGGGGACAGTTGCGGATGTAAAGGATGCTATGTGGATGCGCTGTGGATGTACGTTGGACGAGGTGGACATTGTCCATATGCAGTGGTCTGACGGATGGTTCGGATGGCCGACGGATTCATAACGGTGGATGATATCGGACGCTGGATGGATTTGGCGGATGGTGGTGTCATCCGTAACGCATCCGATTTGAAACAAATCTGGATATGGATATCCACATCCACAGTTTAGGATGCGATCCGGATATCCAAATAAGCTCCACAGTCCCATCAGGGGGCACACACACACACGCACACACACACACGCGCGCGCTCACACATAAATTTGTGAAACATAAAGAACGAAATTCAAACTATATAACTAATTTTTGGGGATTTTCTACAGCAAAACTAGCTATTTGTCCGAAATTAGAGCAAGTGTCCGAAGTTACAGCACTTTCGTGCCTTATTTCGGACACTCTTTCGAGGGCTGCTGTGGCTTAACATGTATAGATAGAAATTCGCCAGGGGTGTCATCCAACGTGTCCTGAGCCACAGTATCTCCAATCGCAACAGATTTTTTATATTCCATCATGCCTACACGTAACAGAGGAAAAACCGCTGAATTTGTCCGAAATTAGGGCGCTTGACTGTAGTGTCTTTGCGCTTTATACCTCGCGGCCATGGATTGGTATCGACTTTATTTTCCCATTGCCGTGTGAGCTCGCGGCGGCTCGCGGCACCGCGCACTGCGGGCGTAACGGACACCGCTCTGCCGGTGAAAGTGGACCCGACGCGCGCCCGCGCCCCGCGAATAGGGGGGAGGACGCAACGCGAGCCGCGCCGGGCCGGACCGAAACTCAATCGCGAGCGACACGCTTCCATACACTGAATGTGAATTAATTCCTTCCAACTCAACAGAATTCGGAAACCGTTTCCCATGTCCACCTGTCACAATAACCGAGCAGCGCTAGAGTGCCGATGACATGGAACAAAATAGAGCGAAACGTCGGTGGAAAAAAGTGAGAGAGAGAGAGAGAGAGAGAGAGAGAGAGAGTAACTAATGCATGGAATGTGCAGTGCGCGTGGTGCACAATCGCAATCGTCAGAACAAGCCAGCGCTCTCTGCTACTGCGAATGCACACCATGCTTTCCGCGCTGCCCCTGTCCTGTCTCCCGTCCCCGCTGCCCACCCCACATTTATTGGGGCGGCTCAATGACAACCTCTGCAACTTCAATGTAGTGACTGTAATTTGCCGCAGAGGCCGCCCTAAAACAAAGAATACTACCCTGTTGAAAATAGCTTTTGTTTCTAAGAGGAACCATTGTTTGATTCACTAAATTCCCGTAATCCAGCACATTGGCAGCAGGCCAAACAAATACCTTTGCGGTGAAAATAACGGGGATGAGGGAAAAGGGATGGATGGGAGGCCTCTCTCTCTCTCTCTCTCTCTCTCTCTCTCTCTCTCTCTCTCTCTCTCTCTCTCTCTCTCTCTCTCTCTCTCTCTCTCTCTCTCTCTCTCTCTCTCTCTCTCTCTCTCTCTCTCTCTCTGGTTAATTCATTTCCGGCTCAATGGAGCGGGGAGATAGGTAGGGATGAGCGGCGCGGAGATGTCTGGTCGAACGTATGCATTACGGGGGAGGGTGGGACGGTGGGAGGGGGAGGGGGTAGGGAGGGAGGGGGATGAAAGATATCCCTCGCGACTATAGTCTTAGCAGGGAGAAGAGCAGGGGCAGGTGGGAGAGAGAGAGAGTTAGCGAAAGCTTTGAGGTGCGAGAGGAGTAGAATGAGGATTAGAACGAATCTGACTACGGAGGAGAGTGTGGAGGAGATGAGGCGTGGGGGATAAGTGCAATTCAGAATACAAATCATTACTAAAAAAATGTAATACCAACTATAATTCTAGTTTGAGCATTGAGAATTTTATAAAATAATGATATTAAAAAAAATACTTGATCCAGATGATTTACTTGCTGTGAATATCGATGCCCATGAGCACGCAGTGCGTCTCTGGCATGTGGGCGGAGAAGGCTGGCTGGCCGTCCTCATCGAGCACGTCCGCGTAGCGCAGCCTGGACAGCTCCTGGAACACATCAAAACTGACTGAGCGCCTGGCACGTAGGCAACCGAGGCAGCGCAGCGCACTCCTGTAGGCCGGTTGCCTACCCTCGCGGCGCCTTACGGGGACCCCACGTCCACTCGCGCTTCTACTCTCTTTAAAACGCGCACAGTACGCAGAACAAACAACAAACTACAGACACAAGTAACGGAGTTAAAAAGATTCACGGGAAAACTCTCTTATTTTTTTTTAAATTAATAAGATGATGCACTGGCGAAAAGGAAGGCTCGACTCGGCAAGCGTCTGCAATTATCGTCAACCTTTTTTTTTTTTCACCTTGCTAGGGCGGTAGGTGATTAAAATTCAGATTTACTAAATGAGACGACCGAAAGTGAAAGGCTGGGTAGAATAGGGGCGAGTAGGGGGAAGGGTGGCTGCTGGGCGGGCAGTGGGGGCAAATTACCCCGACAAATGATAAGGCTAGAGTGGAGCTTGGGGAGGGGGCGGGGGGTGCTTGTGGACAGGAGAGAGGGGAGTGAGAGGAGGGGAAGGAGGGGGGGGGGGCGAGAAAAAGAAGCAAAATGCGGCCGGGTTCAAAGCGGGGCGGCCGCGCGCCGCCAGGCCAGGCCAGGCCAGGAGTTGAAGGGGCGTGTTTGTCTTGGGGAGAAGCGCAGTAAATGATGGAGCTCTGGCGCCGACCAAGGAAAAATTGAAGTCTGGGGAGGCGAAAGTAAAGGGGTGGGAGAAAGGGGGGGGGTGAAGGGGGTGAAGGGGGTGAAGAGGCGTCGGAAACGAGCGGCCTGGGACTCCCGCGCAGGCGGGGGGTATATTGCACCTTCACCCGGAGAACCAGTGAGAGAGAGAGAGAGAGAGAGAGAGAGAGAGAGAGAGAGAGAGAGAGAGAGAGAGAGAGGGGAGGGGAGAGAGAGCAGAGGTCGCGTGCGGTGCCATCTCGGTCATCCTGGCCTCGCTCGGCGGCGGCCCGGCCGGCCCGGCGGGCGCCTTTAGTCCTGCGGACCCCAGGAGCAGCACATGTTTGCGTATCCGTCAAGTTGTCGGGGCGGTGCTCTGGCCGGGGTGCGGCGTATGCGGCGGGGCGGGAGCGAGTGGCGAGCGTGTCCGAGTGAGAGAGAGAGAGAGAGAGAGAGAGAGAGAGAGAGAGAGAGAGGTGCGCTGGAGCACAATGGCTGCGGTGCGCTGCGGCCCGCCAAACTATCCTACCCCCGCACCATCATCCCTCCCCTTTCTCCTGTCCTCTTCCTCTACTCCCCCTCCCCTCCCCCTCCCCTCTCCCTCCCATCCCCCACCTCCCCACTTCCCCGGACAAATACCCCTAGGAGTCCAACACAAACGCTGTCTGGTCTGTTGACAACGAATGGCCACTACCACTGCCCCCCACCCCTGCCCCCACCTCCGGGTACCTCCCATACCCCTATCGTCCCACCCTCCGTCCCTGCACGGACGGGCGAAGCACGCTGCCATCAATTTTTGATCAGCGAGCTCAAATAACCTCCTGATGACAATCGAGTGGCGGGCGGGGGAGTGGAGAAGGGGCTCCGTGGCGCGGCTGGCGGGTGGAGAGAGGTCTTTCCGGACTGAAGGATGCACTAGTGCCTCAGTGGGGGTCGAATAAACCGACCAAAGCAGTCACGACAGGAAAGTTTCAGAAAAAAAAAATTGTTGTCATGGAAAAATCACTTTTAAAAAGTTTTGTTTTGTGTGTTTTTTTTTCTTTTTTTTTTGCTTCAAAAGAAATAGCGAAGAATTAGTTAATGCCAGCACAGTGCTTGGAAATTCTTTTCCAAGCTAGACAGAATGGCCTCCTACTGCAAACTTAGTGTGATGCCCCTGTTTTGTTTGTTTGTTTGATATGTATCGGCAAGATCCCGCCCGAAGTTATTCCAAAGCTCTCCGTCCGTGTCGTCTGCCGCCAGCCGTCTGCTCCACCAGACCGGCAGGCGGCAGGCTCCTTGAGCCCGATCCGCTCAGAAAGAGGGAGGGAGAGAGAGAGAGAGAGAGAGAAAAACACTGGACTCCCCCTTCGCTATTCTGTCTTCTTTTTCGTTCCATTTTTCGACCCGAGGAGCGCTCTGCTCTTCCCTGGCTCTTACCCACGTGCTCATCCGCACAGACACAAACAAACATCCCCGGCGACACGGGGATTATGTGCATTTTAGCGCTCGCGCCTGCTTCTCTCTCTCTCTCTCTCTCTCTCTCTCTCTCTCTCTCTCTCTCTCTCTCTCTCTCTCTCTCTCTCTCTCTCTCTCTCTCTCTCTCTCTCTCTCTCTCTTTCTCTCTCTCTCTCTCTCTCTCTCTCTCTCTCTCTCTCTCTCTCTCTCCACCCATTCGCCCACTGCGGCCCCCTACCTCACTGCTTTATGCTCGTGACCCGTGCACCACAGCCGCCCCCGCGCCCTCCCCCGCCCACCCCCAATCCTCCCCCGTGGCTTTGTCATCCCGCTGCACGCTGCTACCCAGCCCCCCCTGCCCTGCAAGGGAAAGAGGCAGAGCTGCGGAATAATGGATCGAAGCGAGCGTTTGAACTCGCCCCAGTCCAAGTCATTTGGAAATCTCGTCGGCGGCCACAGTCGGCTGACCTCGGCCGCCCGGCGCGGCGCTGCCCTGGAGCGAGCGCGAGCACCCCCTCGGGCCCTGCTGCGCTCGGGGCTGCTGCTGGGGCGGGCGTCGCCAAAGAGGACTTCCAATATTTATATTTGGCACCACTGCGCTTTTTTTATCGTCAAACAATCTTTATTAATTTACCAGCTGCATTTATTTGTTGACTGTAAAGACAACATTTTTTTGAAGTGCGCTGACCGCTACACCCTTAAATCTAATTCTTAATTTTTGCCCGTGAACATTTTGACAGTTTCTCATTTGTAGCAGGGAGCTTAGTTCGCTGTGCGCGTTTCGACTCGGTAATTCACTGTAGCGCGCAGGAGATGCTGCTCCGTGATGCAGTTATGTAGAAGTAATCCGAATCCGCGCCCCTGCTGAGGATGTCGGGGCGGCCGGGCCGGATGGACCTAAGGAGCCTGCTCGCCCCGCCCCGCCCCGCCCCGCGAAACCACGCCCTTCCCCCCGTCCCTGCTTCTCGCGCCGCACAAGTTGTGTAGGGGCCTGTCAGCAATAGCATGGCAAGCGGCGGCGCGGGGTGAGGAACAAACCCCTGAGCCTCGCGTCGCGGTATTAGTGGCAGTGATGTACCCTGATTCCCCGTAGCTTACAGGGACATTCACCGTCGCTTACAGTGACATTCACCGTCACTTACACGGAAAATTTGCCGCAAGCTATAGTGCTGTAGGGTTCACATTAGCTTACAGTGAAATAATCCACCGTAAGCTTCTTAAAGTGCACTGAAATATGAATGGTGGAAGTGGAGAGAGTGATCATTTGCCGCTAATGGAAGGAGGCGAGGTGGCGGTGATTCGGAAACTCTCTCCCCCTTTTTCTCCCCCCTTTCCTTCGGTTCTCCTACTTCTCCTCGGCCTGCCCCCTGCAATCAGGTTGATTATTCTCCGCGTGCTTAATTCATCCTCCACTCGAGGTGTCGCTACTCTCCCGCCTCACCTCGCGCCTCGTCTCCCTCCTCCCCGCCGGCAAGTTCGCTCAAGGGGAGACGGGAGGGGAATTTTTAAGACGCGGCAAGGCGAGACACCGAGGCGTCAAGACCAAACTTATCGCTGCACCTCCCTCCGAAGGGGGAACCACTCTTGAAATCCTGTGTACAAACCTGCGGAAATCTCGATGAAATCCTCGGAAATCTCGATGAAATCCTCAGAAATCTCGATGAAATCCTCAGAAATCTCGATGAAATCCTCGGAAATCTCGATGAAATCCTTGGAAATCTAACTGAGAAATCTCATGAAATCTCATTGAAATCTTGTGAAATCTCATGAAATCTGGGAGAAATCTTGTGAAATCTCATGAAATCTCAGAGAAATCTCTCAAAATCTGAGAAAAATCTTGTAAAATCAGTAGAAATCCCGTGTACACTAGGATGGGGAGTGGTTGCCCCCTCGCCTCCCTCCCTCCCTCTCGTCTCGTCCCCGGCCTGTCCCCCGCAGAGAAACGTTCCAGTCGTGTATATATTCACTTCTTTCGAACAAACTACCCGGTGCAAATCTATAATGCAGCCGAAAGAATAAAAGCTGCTTTCTGCTTACTGACCGTAACTCCTTTCCATGCACTGAAGAAACAAACTTGATGTGCGTCACGTGAATTGGTGTGACCCGTTTGGGTTGGGTCGCACTACGCAACGCGAAATAAATTTACGTGCCACCATGTGATCGCATCACGCCACATGATGCGACCTCTCCTCCAGGCGTCACACCTGCAAGTGTATCGCATCACTGTGAGAAATATTTGTAAGAGTTACGGGAAAATTTTCCATTAGAAATATCGTGAAGTTACGATATCAAATTGTAAGATTACAAAATTTTAAGGACTTTTGGTATCGACTTGTAATTCTTAAACAAGCACAAATACGCGCTCGTAAATTTACGATTTCGATCGTAAAGTTACAACACCGTACACTGTTAAAAATAGTTGTCAGTTTACGACACAACCCGTGACGACCGTGTTGTTGGTTTACAAAAGCATTTGTTGCATTTGTCCAACTGAGCAAAGACGCTCTATCACTTTCTATTTCAACCGTATCGGTCCATTAAGGAACAAGTTCTCACCAACATGTTGTAACGCTACAACAGAATCGTAGTTAAGTTTGTTAACAACACATGTCGTTTCAATACAACCTCATTGTTGTGTTGTTTGTGAACACGTACTTTTTCCAAGTGCAAAATATGTTTCATGACATTCTATGAACATCGTAAAATTACAACATGTTCGTAAAATTACGACATGTGTCGCTAACAAACTTAACTACGAATATGTCGTAAATTTACGACATTTTTTTTAACAGTGTATGTAAATCACAAATTACGAAAAAAGTCGTTAACTTACAGCTTACACTTATTTTTCACAGTGATGTCACACTGGTTTTTCCTTGTCTCACCTTAAAGCCGGCCTTGGCCGCGAGCCGCTGGCTCTGCGCGCTGGTGAAGAGCGTGCTGAAGTGGGGGATGCCGAGGGCGGCGCAGGCGGCGGGCACGGCGGCCAGGATGGCGGCGCCCAGGCCGCGGCCCCGCCGGTCCCGCCGCACCCACAGCCCCAGGTCGCAGGCGTAGTGCTGCAGCGGCGGCGTCCTGGCCAGCGGGTCGCAGTCGGGCCCCGCGCCGCGCAGGGTGTGGTTCAGCCCCAGCATGGTGCGCATGGCGCGGCCCTGGATCTGGAGGCGGGGGCAAGGACTCAAACAACACGTTGCTTTTTTTTTTTTTTTTTTTTTTTTTAAAGATATCCTTAAGAAAACAACATTATATCAGCCTTTTTGGAGGCATGCTTAAGCGTTGTCAAAGCCACTCTACACTGTAAAAAAATATCTTTGTAAATTGACGACTTTTTTTTTCGTTAACTGTCATTTACAGTCTATACCAAGTGTCCTTATAATATTGTAATTTTACGATGTCATATCGTAACTTGACGACATTTCTCATAGAAAATTTCCCCGTGACTCTTACAAACATATTTCTCACAGTGTAGTTATACTTTTGGTGTGCGGGCCACCACTGCCAACGTCCTCTCCATGTACGGGGCTCTACGGTGCGGTCCTGTCAGTAGACATAGGAGCGCAGCAATGATCACTTCTGCTACTACGTGCTAGTACGCCCTCTCCCTGCCCTCCCCCGCCCCGCCCCGCCCCGCCCCTCCGCGCGGGAACAACTCAAAAGTAGATTACATGGGTCTCGCAGGCCTGGGCCCCGGGCCGCGCCTGCCTGCCTGCCGTTATGTCCCGTTTGAAGAGATACTCTCGCTTGAGTTATGGCCCTCGGGGTTAACAAAGCGCTGCGGGAAGAAATCCTCCTTGTCAATAC
Organism: Frankliniella intonsa; assembly: GCA_033675135.1. Classification (NCBI taxonomy): domain Eukaryota; kingdom Metazoa; phylum Arthropoda; class Insecta; order Thysanoptera; family Thripidae; genus Frankliniella; species Frankliniella intonsa. Next base: position 3,443,724 of record CM066254.1, read on the forward strand.
TTCGGACCGACTGGGCTCTTTGAAAGGCACGGAGCCGCGCGGGGGCGCGGGAGCTGGCTTAGGTGCGAACCGGAGCTCGACAGCGTAGCGCGGCGTGGCGTGGCGGTGCGCACTGCAGCGCCGGGGAGAGAAGGGGGGGGGGGGAGAGGTGTCAAGTGCAAATTAATTGAATTGCCCAAGTTGTAATGAGGGGCCGTGTGGGCTTATGTCGCGCGAAGAGTACATTTGAATGTATGCCAGGCGGCAGTGAGAGAGAGAGAGAGACAGACAGACAGACAGACAGACAGAGACAGAGAGAGAGAGAGAGAGAGAGAGAGAGAGACAGAGACAGAAGGGGGGAGAGAAATGGGGCGGCCCCGCGGCCAGAGGGAGAAGGGGGTGGCCGGATCCGGAAATGGTTTTAGCTCGGTCGTCGTCCCCCTCCACTCCTGCTCCGGGCGCCTCCGCACTTACCTCGGGTAGCTCCTCGTGTATCGACAGCACCGGAAGAATCATACCGCCCACTATTTCCGGTTCCGTTGCTTCCGGCCGCTCCTCCAGGACGACGAGGCTGGCCCCCTGGCGCAGGCTGGCGGCCACCAGGAAGCTGTACTCTGCGGCCGAGACCTGCAGGCACGGCACGGAACAAACGTCAGCTTTTTGGACCACTTTTTCCTTCGTCTTGTTGTTTTTTCCGTTGAAGCGGTGGGTTTCTTTAGTACGTACGGGGCACATCGCGGAGCTGGCTGGAGCTAGCCGTGGCCCTGCTGTCAGACGAGATTGTCCCCCCCCCCCCCTGCGCACCCTCACCTCCGCGTCACACACGGCGCGGCGCGGCATGGCGCGAGCCCCCAGGTCCGGGAATTATTCATCCGAGCCGCAGTTTGCCCCGCTCTCCGCCTTCCACCCCCTCTAAAGCCCCCCCCCCCTTCCCCCCAAAACCTCTCGCTCCCTGTGGGGCGGGCGGCTGCGCGAGTTCGAGCGCCGGAGGAGGGCGGGTGGGGGGTGGGGGTGGCAGAGAGAGAGAGAGAGAGAGAGAGAGAGAGAGAGAGAGAGAGAGAGAGACAGAGAGGGAGGGAGGGAAACCGAGAATGGGGCTGAGGGTTGAAAAAGTGTCGGGATTACGTGACACACCTGTCGTGGCGGTGGGGCGGGGCGGGGCGGGGCGGGCGGCGCGGTGCTGCATGGGGAATACCCCGCGCTCTCAGAGACTCGGCGGCGCCTCCCGTCCGCCTGTCTGTCCGTCCGTCTGTGCGCCTGCCCGCTCTGACGCTCACCTCCGCCTACTCCACGGCCCCCGGCGCCTTACGGGACAGGCGGGTAGGCAGACCCGCAACACACGCCGAGTTTCTTCACAGGCGGATGAGCAACAGTCACCGCGCCACGCCGCCAAAATTCAGATAAAATTGTGGACATTTTTCCGAAGAGCGTAGCAGCCGCGTACCTCGTCGGCGGCGAGCCCCAGGTCCTTGGAGGTGGCCTCGTCGTGCATGTACTCGTCGGCGTAGAGCCGCAGCATGGCGTCGTGCAGGTCCGCGGTCGCGTCCTGGACGCGGTAGCTCACCCCCGCGCCGTCCCGGTGGCGGCCCCAGACCGCGGGCGCGGCGGGCGAGGGCGGCCGCGTCCACCTCAGGAGGCCCTGGCCGTCCGACATGCTACTGCAACAGACACGTGATATGGTCGGGCACGTTACTGCGGACTGATAAAGACAGATAGAAAGATAGACTCTGGCGCCTGGCCGCTGCGGCACTGCGGCACTGCTCCGCGCTGACTTGTGTGATAGTACAGTCGTAGTCCGCCTTGTCGACGAGCTGCCGACACGCCGTGGACCCGAAAGCTGCAGGCGGGGAGGGGGGAGGGGAGGCCGCGCCTTAAGTTGGGCTGAGCCGACTTTGCAACTCCGCCAGGGGCTTGCTGTGGGAGGGCGGTTTATTTAGGAGAGTGGGAAAGACAAACGGAGCGAGAGAGAGAGAGAGACAGAGAGATGGGAGAGAGAGAGAGGAATAGATAGGGATGAATAGGAGGCTAGAAAGGGGCAGAGAAGACAGTCGCCTCATCTGGTGGAGGAAAAAAAAAGACAAGGGCTACTGCAGATACTTAAAAAGCAAGAAGGGCGGGGGGCGTGGCGTGGCGCGGCGCGGCGGGCGTGGCCGGCGCGGCGGCCCGTGTCCGCGCGTCCTTTCCGTGCCCCGTCGATTGGAAAAGAGCTAATCGCCCGGACTTAATCCATTATCGCATCATCCAGCAGTGTGAGAGGAGCAGGTCGGTGGTCACGTGACGGTGCCGGTGGGTGCCGCGGCTCGTCTGTCTCTGTTGGCCACTCGAACGCCTTGATTCAGAGGACCAGCCCGAGAGGAACCCACTCGTTCGTCTTTTGATGGCACCGTGCGGCCAATGCGGCTCGCACATGACAGATAGCCCACTAAACGGAACCAACAATTCCATATGAAACACACATCCTTTTCCTCGGACTCGCCCTCTTTACAGTGAGACGTTGTCGGTGTGCCAGAGACCAGAGCGCGCTGCTGCGTGTCACTTGTGTCATAGAATATATAACAATTCTGCTGAGGTTGTGCGTACTTACGAGCTGGAACCTGGTGAGCAGCAGCTCCCTGTCGGCGGCGGCGTCAGTAGTGCCGTCACCACGTGCCAGGCTACGCCGGGAGGCCGGTGACGACTGAAGGTCGAAGACCACTCGGTCTGCTGGACAGATCAGTCTCTGGGGCGCGCCTAGTCCCCCTCCTCTCTCCCATTCTCCCCCCTCTCTCACACACTCTCGCTCTCGGGTCGCTCCTATATGCTGTCGAAGTCATGTACGCAAACGGGCAGCGCTGTACAAAAGCGTTGGTCAGTTTCTGCTACAATTGCTTTCTCGTTTTGCTGTCGTGTCCCCTGCAGATCTTACGTATGGTGCCCGAGCGGCCTCTGGGAGCTTTCTATTACACCAAGATGTCCGGCTTGCCCTGTCCGAAATCAGAAATTTATTTCTCTGCTTCTCTGAAACGTTATTTCTTTCCTGTTGCAGGGACCATGCAGGGGCCGCACGAGAAACGGTTGCTGGAAGACCTCCTGGATGACTACAACGTCCTGGAGCGGCCGGTTGCGAACGAGTCGGAACCCCTGGAGATCAAGTTCGGGCTTACACTCCAGCAGATTATCGATGTGGTATGTGTCAGTCTCGGTGTGCAAACACGTACTTATGACCTTTCTTTTTCAGAGGAGTGTTCGAAGACTGTTTATAAGTGTCGAATTCGGCAGTGACAAAGAAACTGTTTCAAATCCATTGGTACTGAGTGACTTTTCTAATCCGCTTACACAGTGAAAACAATGTCTGATTTTTGAAGGGGAAAAAAGAAAACCTTTGACGAGTTTCCATAATTTGTGGAAAACTCCTCAGATTGTGAAGTAGTCTCCTCAAAACATGTGGGAATTTCCCTCATTTTAGAGGGAAACGCCCTGAAAACTGAGTTTTTGTCAAACTCAGAAAGTTCTTTAAAGTTTTCCCTTTTTCCTGAAAAAAATCAGTCATTGTTTTTACTGTGTACTCCGTTTCCACTTTGGAAAGGCCAATGATGAATGGTAAATTATTTCAAAACTAAAAATTATGTCACATCGTTCTTACAAAAATGCGTATTTTAGCCTTTACACTGTGAACCTGAGTGTGAGAGAACATAGGGGAAGTGTATAGCAGGTATGAGGGCTGTAGAGTGATCTGACGCTTGAGCTAACAGTGTACAATCGTTGGTAGTTTCACAATTCTCTTAACAACCTAAGTTTTACTTAACGGAAGTAAATTAATTTGGAAGCCGCTAGTTTGTCCTCCAACTTCCTTTGGTACTCTTTTAAATCTAATTAAAAAGTTATACACATTTTGTCGAGAGCCTCTGCAACCTTGACTGGTTACGATAAATTCGAAGACATCATAAGATTTCTAAAGCGGCGGAGCTCGAATGCTCTTTTTATTCCTTTCCAAAAGTGGTACACAGTAATTAAAATATTAAGTAGTTTTACCTATATTGTTGGTGAATCTATTTGTTATTTCCAGATAGAATCTTATAGTTCGGGAAACTGTGTGTTCCTTGACTTTTAATCTCATACTTCGCGTTTCACTTGCACTTTCTAGAATGAAAAGGATCAAATTCTGACAACCAACGCATGGTTGAATTTGGTAAGTCCTCGGTCTGTGACCAAGGGAATGGTGGCTAGTGTGTGTATTCATGTCAAATTGTCATGTCTGCTCATGTCGCGTTTCTCACCTCTTCCTTGGCAAGAAGCGAATGAACAGGAAACTGTTATAATGCACTGCTGCAAATTTTATTCTCCCACAGACTTTCCTCTTTTTTCGCTTCTTACCTTTCCTGATCCACCTTCTCCGCAAACTACCAGGACACGATCAGTGCAGGGCTGATCAGTGCTTCCCAAAAATGCATGTCTTAAAAAAATTGTTAGCACAAACTTGGTTTTGCGGAGAGCTGTTGCCAGTAACGGGTTGAAAGTCGGGCAAATAGCCAGGCTTTGGCTATTAGCGCACCTTTCAAACCGTGCGCTTCCTTCACTACACTCATCACTCTGGCAGGCATGGTTACTGCATTTCAACTAGTAACGAATGATGAGTGTCTCCTCAAGGGCGGGCCAGGGCGAGCGGATTGGCATGGCTTCTCTACCCGCGTTGTCTCCGGCTCGCCCCAGCCGCTCTCCCTACCCTCCCGCGCGCTGCATGTTGTCTGTTCACTGTGTTGATTAAACTAACGGCCAATGTTTTTCCGTTCTTTTTTTGTTGTGTCTGACGAATAGGATGAGAAGAACCAACTCCTTATTACAAATATTTGGCTTTCGTTGGTAAGTTGTATTAAACGTTAAAACGAAATAATAAAACAAATCTTGGCACACACGGCAGACGCATATACTATATTGTTTCTTTTGTACTCTCGTACAATGTATTTTTGCGAATGTAGAACCTTGTATGTAGATCTTTATACACTATCTTTTCTCAACATACCGGTTTGTCACCTGTATATACTATTTACCCAAGCAGCTTACACCGGAGCTCAGTGCCGCCTATCATTCAAATCCAGGGTTAAATTGCTATGAGATTTAGATATTAGTGCAGAAAATTTTTCCGTTAACGTTTGTGGGTGCCATACTCTTAGGCATTTTACAGGCATGGGCTCTACGGTTACACAATCTTCTCCAAGCTTTTTAGCGTGTAGGTTTAATATCACACATATAACACAAGAATAGTATGTACATTTGGGACCCGCGGTGGAACACGTCAGCTGCTTTATAAACGTCGTTTCTGCAAAATTTACATTGGCATATTGTACTGCTTTTAAAATGTGTATTAATAAACTATTGTGCATACGAGAGCCCTGCTACGAGCGAAGATCATCACTATCGAGACACTTGAGGCAGTATTTGTACCGCCTTTTCGTACAAGAGCATCGATAGTGTCTGAGGCTCACTCAATGCAGGGCTTTACTACAGACATGTGTTCTCCTTTTCATTAGCTTACGTGTTTCTCCAGCAGATCCTTGTAGGTTACACTGTGCAATACATGCATACAGTATGATCAAAGTAATATCCAAAAAACACGCCAAACCAATAATAAAAACCCCTAAATCTCCTATGTGAAGTAAAATTATCGCATCCAACATTGACTCTTTATATAGATACAGGTGATGATAATATGGATCACGAAGATGTGTCTCTGAACCGAAGCCAGAGATACCTCGGTCAATTATACCCCAACCTCATTTTTCCTAACTGTAAAACTGTAACCCTTTATCCCTACTTGACATCTATCCATACATTTTTGGTCAATATATCCAAATTAATTCTGCCTACCTTTTTCATCGCACAGCAAGCAAAATTCTAAGCGGTATTTCAGGATCTTGACATAGGGAGAGCGGTGAGTTCTGATAAAGACTGTATACGTTTCATAACATCAAAACGTTTTCAGGGCCTGGAGAGTATCTTCTGTTCGTGAACGCAATCTTCATGTGTCTTACTTATTCTTGGTGCTACATCTATTCTTAATATATATATCTTACCCCTTTTTAATTCATCGTAGCATTTGCATTCTCTATAATAGAACAATAGGTCTGGTTCTAATAAATTAACAGTCCATCGTACTTCTTGTTCTTTTTTCCATGCGAAACATTTTCGGTCACGTTCACAACTATATTATGTCTATCGTACCCCATCGGTGTTCCGAGTGCTTTGTATTAGGAGTACAGACAATCTACTGCCGTGTGTGTGTGTCTAAATAAATTGCGTTAAATTAAGCCCTCAGTGGAAATTTAAATAATGCCAGATTTAAAACTGAGCTGCTTATCTCCCTTAATTAGGAGTATTTCAGAGAAGCAAATATGGGATAAAGAAGAAGAAAATGTCTTCTTCGTCCCCCCTATGTCCCTTCTCATGATGTCGGAGTGTTGCCCTCTCCGTTTTACGTCCTTTTTTATTTTATCTTTATGGCGCAGTGATAAATTTGTTTTGCCATATCCTAACAACTTCGGTGTTTTTACACCCTTTCTGAAATACTGTCATAGTTGTCGTTTTCTTGTATTTGGACATTTTATGTTTTTCTCTTGTTGCTATCGTTGAAGTTTTATTTTCTCGTGAACGACGTCAAGCAGTCTAGATGACCGGATTTCCGTTATTTGATATTGTTAAACTTTCCGTCTGTCGAAGTGTCTTTTAGAAGCAGCCTCTATTTAAGCACGAAATATCTAGCGATGAAACAGCAGAATTGTAAGTTGTTGATGAGATATACAACGATGTAAAACTTGATATTGCGTTCTCCCGAAGAATACTTTCTCCTGTAGTCACCGCTGCTCAGATTTACTAAATATGCTGATGTCAGCAGCTTGCAGAACCGCTGATTTCAGCAGCTCTCTTTAAAAACCTTCCTAAAACAAGTTTTAACTAACCAATACTACACATATTTGGATAAATAACTTTCTCTAAATGGGATTTTGATCTAACTCCAGAACCAATTTAACTACCTTACTCAGCCATTAAAACATAGATGTATTGCTTGCATGCACAAAGGAGTTGTTCACTGCTCATTCCCCACTGTAACTGAGCTTGTGGCCGCTTATAAAATATGCCTCTTGTCTAAATCTAGAGATTACCCGTACGTTCTACAGAATTTTAACTGTGTACATAACCATTTTTAACCATCTCTATAACAGTCTCGAATACATTTAAGAGGCACATTTTCCAAATGAGGTAGAGAATTATGTAGCCTAGCTTTTATAATTACAGCGTTTGCATGTCCCGGGAAATATTTAAATGTGTTCTAGCTAATAGTTTTGTACTTTTCTTTGTGGAATGCATTTAGTTGTTTGTGCTTATGACTGACCATAACCAGTGTGGTCTGTTTCTTGTTTTATTTTTGTAGGTATTCAGACTTTCAATAATGTGTGTACCATCATATGTTTTAGTATCAGCATGCAATTCAATGCGTTGTTTTACTCATTCGACTGCTAACCTGGTCGGCAATAACTTAAAGCACGCAGCGATCACCTTGTGCATTTCATTATGCCTTAAATATGCAGGATTTTGACGGGTGCAATTATTTACAATATTTTTACAGCAATATGCACGCTATCATATTTGCTGAAAATCATGCATGGGTCATGCAAATCAAATACATGTATGACATTTTTATGCCTCAGAGCAATTTATTTTTAACACTGTCTTGGCTGCATTGCGGTCACCGTACCGTGCGTGCTTTGAGTTCGAGTAAAGAAAATTAAAATATATATAATTCGTAAAAAAATCGTCTATTTTTCTTTGGTATCTATTTTTACAATGAAAAATAAGTTCAAATTTAAATTTCGAATCTTATACTTTTGTCCTAATGACAAGATAAGAAAACTAAATATTTAAAGTCAAGTTCTATGAAACCATTATTGTACATTGCAGCAGCTTTTCCTTAGTTTTCTTCCAGAAATTAATATTTACTTACTTTTATAGGAATGGACGGACTACAACTTAAGATGGAACCATTCAGAATACGGCAACGTCAAGGACCTTCGCATCACACCAAATAAGATCTGGAGACCGGATGTGTTAATGTATAACAGGTAATTCGCCGCTTCATGTTTAGTGAAAAGTATATTATGGCTGTTTTCAATTACATTAGGGATTTTTCCTTATCAAATACTTTTATTCTGAACTCGAGTTAAATTTACTTCTGCCAATTGGTCCCTTTGTTATATCATTCTATTTTTGGGGGGATGAAAGATAAGATACTAAATTTAAAAGGGCAGAAATATGCATCATTGTGTTATTTCATCGCCCACTGTCAGAATCACATACATAGCTCGTCGCCTTGTTTAATATAATTGATACGACTGGCATCGATACAATTATTTAAGAGGAGAGAAACTTTTGTATCCTATGCCAGATTGTTTTAGGAGTCTGGGCAAACTCTAGTTCCAGGTGTGGATGCCACTGTGAAGTGTGTGAACAGGGTTAGCTCACTTGTACCTGTGCTAACTCCATTCGCAGTCTTCTTTGTTTGGGCGGTTACACACCTGAGTTTGTTTCGTAAAGGTTTTCTAGAATGATATCTTCGATTATGGTTTTCTATGTGCCTTTGTTTGTTGTATGTGTAAATATGCTGTGGGGATAGCGTCCGGTTCGGCCATTCCTAAGACCGTCTGCTAAAAGTAATCTCTAACTAACCACCGCTGTCGAGCGCCCCACTTGCTCGAGAATAAAAAGATAACGGGAGGCCACACGCAGTGAGTCCATTTCTTGATTCTGGGACGTAAGCAAACAGCATGAAAACTACTAAAATTTTCGAAAAAAAAAAAACAAACAAACACAAAAACAAATAAAAGCCGGTATGCTATTTATGGATAGTGTGATTTGTACACTTCAGTTTGCTTAAGTTTATCTACGTCTATATTTCCCGTCTATAAACAATCCCATGTGTTTGTGATCTATTTCACTTACACAGAAGAAAATCCTTCATATATTAATTTGCCACATTAAATAAAGTCACTGTCCTGAAATGTCTCCTGCGATTGGTCATCTCTCTAAACTGTTGCGCTAAGTGTCAACGTCACAACACTACCTACCTGCCGCACAACGGCTCGTTCGCACTTTATATCGCAGCGTACCGAAGTAAACACGTAATAATGCTTGTCTGCAGTAGCTGCAAGTGGTAAAATAATATCAGCTAGGACTGTGGCATCTCTTAGCCAGAGAATTTCAGACCCAAATTCCTACTGAAAACTGTCGGTCAAACCATGTTTTTGTCGTGTCTGGTTTTCTTTTACCTTCTCATTTAATCGGTTAGTAAGTATGGATATGAGATAGTCCGAAATGTACAGCCACAGAATTGGCATGTATTATAGAGGATATAGCAACGTTTATACTACTGCGCTGACAGTTTTAAACATTTTTCAGCTTGAAGGGCGAGTGCGTAGTATGCTTAGTTGTGATAGAGGGTTCACTCTCATACACTGCTGTAGCAAAGCTTCGCCTTTTAAACGAACACGTCTTCTTAAATAACGCATGTGTAATCCAGTCTGTACGAAAGCATGATAAAACAACGTACCTAAATAAGCAGCCACCTTTACGTAGCGAAGTCTAACTGTACGAAAAAATGACCGACTACCACGTTAAAACCTCAAACTAAACATATGGGGCGCATTAAATAACCGTGGCTGCCCGCCGCCACGGGCCGCTACTAAAAAAAATCGCGTAAACCAAACTGCTTGCGCGGTAGGATTTTGTTCCCAACAGGTCGCTCGGACTTCATTTATTACTATCCTGAAAAGGAAGAAAATGTCTCTTGGCTGGAACTGGCGGGGAATGTGTTTGTTTCATACGTTATTTAATATTTCTTTGTGCCTTCTAATCGTCTAAAGTACTCTCAATTAACAAAGCGCGCTCCCGTCGCCCCTTGTTTAGTTCTATTGCGCAGTCGTCCGAAATCCGAGTGGCGATTGGGGCCAACTTGCCACCGCACTTGCTAGTTAAATAAATAAATACCGGACGGTGGGATGCTGCGTCACTGGTCCGCCCTCCTCCCAGCAGTACCGCATCAGGAAGCAGACTTATGTTAATATAGTCTAATATATTGCTTACTTTTCATTATCCTCCTTGAGATATCTTCAATAGATGGAGTCCAAGCGCGTCGCATGCTGTGCTCAGGATTGTTCCGAGTAGAAAGTTTCGCAGTTTTCATTCGTTGCTAGGGAGCACAGATTAAGCCTGGCTTAATGTTGCTGTGCTGCTCACTCCTCAGGCGCACTCTATTTCCCGTTGACGATATGCCAAGGAGTTGCTTCCTGAGCCAAGGAAGACAACACCAGGAAATATGCTTTCCGGTTCGAAACCCCGTGCTCATTGAAGTAATGAATTATATGTGTCACGCCGTCGGCTCTGAGTACACACTGCCTATCCTCGAATGTATAGGCGTTGGGCACACATGCGTCCCGTGGGCCTGGACAGGCGAGGAAAGGCAATGCGCCCTATCAGACCAACGATGTGCCATACCTGTATGTAACATTCTGAAACGTGAGTGTGCAGTGTGCAGGGCTATAAGCGGCACGCAATCAATGGTCCTGTACACTCAACGTGTAAGTTATCGCCACTACGCTCGTTTACGAGTAAAGAGAATATAATTGAGTCTTCGGCTTGAATTGTAATTCTTGAAGCGAATGATATTTTAGTTCGCATTAGAATATGAAGTTTAACCTATGTCTTGTTATCCCCAAAAGAAAACTATTTCTTCTGAAACCGGAAATCATGCTTTCGGGTAGTTTGATGTAATATACTGTCATACTGGGCAGTCAGAGTAACCAACGTATGTGTGTGTTTGTCCATCCCCTAAGCGCTGATGAGGGTTTCGACGGGACGTACCACACTAATGTGGTGGTGAGAGATTCAGGCAAGTGCCTCTACGTACCACCCGGCATCTTCAAGAGCACATGCAAGATAGACATTACATGGTTCCCCTTTGATGACCAACACTGTGACATGAAGTTTGGTAGCTGGACGTATGACGGCAGCCAGGTATACATATTTTACAAACACCTTCACAATTATATATAAAATAAATTTAAATAATGACGAGATCTGCAAGGGTCGTGCTACATTCGCTAAAAGTGTACCGGTTTCATTTTATTAAGTTATCGGAACATTAAGAATTGTATCAAGACCCTTCTGAATAGCCCCAAAATTGAGGAAGGCGATGACTAGTCGGCCACACTCCTCCCACATGAGCATGAGACAGCGTATATATGTGTGTGTGTGCGAGGGTAGCAGCAACGCCACCTAGATCGCACGCCAGCCGCGCCAGCCAGAGCCATGGGTGTTTCCAAAACTTCGGCGAAAGGTTCCTAAATCTAATACCTTTGTTTTGAATCACAAGTGTAGTAACACAGTTGTTTCTACTCTTAAATGTTAGTAAATGGGGAAACAGGGGAAACAGAAAATCGCGCATAAAATAGACCACGCAGAATTTAAATTGTTCTGGAGATTGTTAGAAAGCATTACATAGATCCACAGGCATATTTGTCTAACTAGCACCGTCCCCAAACAATTAGTTAATGATTCGCGCTAAAAAGAAGAGACGCCCATGGTTCATGACTTGTACTGGCTACATGTCCTACTTTTGAATAACCTAAATAACGGCCGCTCTCACTCCGTTCAACTGGCTGTCTGTCCCACTCACTAACCTTACAACCCTTAACCAGCCCACATTTTAATCGCTTTCGGTGTGTATTAGTGAGACAGTCTGTTGCACAAAATGATTCGTGAGATATGCAGTGTCTTCCTGAATCGTTCAAAAGAAACGAAATAATGAAATTTTTTTAAATGCAGTGCATGTCTCAGTTTCGAACCTAGTCACCTGATCATGGTGCATTTGCACAACCCACACCCTTGTAAACTTTGCCTCTAAATAGATTTTTTAAGGACTGATTTCTCCTACTGCTAAAAAAGTGTTATCTTACCTAAATAAACTGACAAATAATTAATTCAGATTCCTTGAATTAGTGACATCGCTCATATTTTAATTATACTGTATATTCCACTTTAAGTAACGGCGTTGTTTGTGCTGTTTGTTCCCTGGTCAGATGATGGAGTTAAGAGAGCGGTCAAAATTTATGTCATGGCTCTAGCGGTGTTAAGCTTTTTCTGTTGAATGATGTGTGTTTGCTAATTCCTTACCTTTGTGTGGTGCCATACGTGCGCATAGTTGTCACTCGCTTTGCGGACTTAATCTTGTTCTATGTTACAAAGGGGATACACTAACATGACCGAGTAGTCAGGACGATTACAGGCAATTTTGCTTTGGGCTAGACAGTGTTAGGAGAAATTAATTTTGACTGACAGCCACCGTGCTGGGTGTGACTGAAGTGGAGCACTTCGTGCTTAACGATGCACACCGAGGAAAGGAATGTGCGCACTCTCATTACCAAATGGACGCCTCTTATCCTCTGCCTAAAAAACGAGCTTCTGCTTGCTCGTCATCTAAACTTTATGTACCATGCGCTCACTCAATGGGAGGTGCTGTGCGCACTGACTTTCCTTACCAGCCGTTCACTCATGTTACACTGGAACATCACTCGGGATCACCATGACTATATGGAACACTATTTTGCATGGAGCAGACCAATTGGGGACAGCTCTCCTGTCAACTACGCAAGACCCCGTTTACCTCTTTGTATTCTACAACACTTGTGCTGAACTAGATCGGGGCGTTGATACAGATGTTGGTTACTTGAGAGACACTGTTTGTGAGGCTTAAATCAAAAGTCACAAAAATATACCTTACCGGCAGCCTTTAGACATTACTGCTCTGTTTTTCAAAATCCAGTGGTACAATACTTGATCACTTTGACTTTCAGTGTGCCATATAGAAAAAGTCTTATCTGCTAACTATATCTTCTAAAGTAGCTTTCAGCTTATGTATCCTTTTGATTATGAAGCCCAAAAATTGCGTATGCGCCTCGTATGCACAGACGCACATTTTATCTATTTTTATGGCCGACTTGCGTGAGAGCGGTGATCGGCAACCTGTTTGGACTGGGCTAAGGATGCTCACCGGTCTACTGCGGTCAGCTAAATCTGATCAATTTTCTGATCTCCTCCGAAGCAGTTCAGCATAGTGTTAGTGAAGCCGTCCTATCCCGTGACGCACTAAACAATACAGCATAATGTTGTGTTGACGGCCATCCTGTATGCTTTCCTTGAGGCCAGCCGCCCACAGGTGGGGGCGCAACGCACATCAGCACTACGCGTGCTTCACGGCTCACGCTCTGTCATGCCATTCCCATCAATTACATGCCCTTCATGTCGTCGAAAAATACTAATTAAGTCTTTAAGTGTTAAAGCTTTGCACGCTTTTCTTTTCGGCGAAATTGTCGTGAATCTCAAAACTTAATTACTCTATTCAGGGATGCTTCATTTTACAGTGATATCGAATAGGTTTGCAGATCGGGGGACATGTGCCGTTAGTAGACGCATGGATGATGAATGTATTGTGTTGTAGAGCGGCATGAGTGTACCGAGGGTTGTGCTCTGGCGAGTGCAAGAGACGCGCTCTGCCGCAGATAGCTTGTTTTTAACCTAGCTGTGCTGTATGGCTAGCGCGAGATATGTGGACTACTGGTGTATCCAACGCGTTAAAATAAACCCTCGCATGGATTTGACAAAAAAAAGGCTCTCTAAAACCTATCAAAACATGTAAGATGAAATCTCGACTCTTCTATAGAGTGGATACAGTCGTTCGTCGTCCGTTCCTCTGCACATTCGATCAGAATAGTTTTAGCATGCGGTTCAGGGACCGTCAAATATGCAATTTTCGAGATCTTGCAGTGTTACAAGAGACGACTAGGTGTGAGTGGCATGATAAGTGTCTTTAGTGCTAGATGGCGTGTGCTTTGGCCAAGAAGAAAGATAAAAGGCCGTTGGTGCGATTCCCTTGGTCCCATCCTCTAGCCCTCCCCACTTGCGTAGTCGTCAGTTGAGCGGTCAGCAGGCTGCGATCGAGTGTGCTGGTGTTAGCCGCATGTAGTAGGCGAAATCTTTCTCTTCTCTTCCTGTGTTGACATGTTTTATCTCTCTTCTACTCCTTCCTATTCTGCACTCGTGTGAACGTCCAGGGCCCCACTTAATACCCCAAGTTCAGTGCCGTGTATCAGCATGTGTCTTAATTGATGTCTATCTGACTCCGTGATTTACGGATGTGCCGGCGGCCTGGGCTCGGTGTGCATGCATCGTGTGTGTGGTGGGGAGGCTTATGCACCACGTAGATCTAGAAACTCAAGTCGTGACAGAAACACGCCTTGAGGTTGGTTTTGTAGCTATGCATTAATGTTGCTTGAAGTCAACACTCCACCTGCCACCAGGACCGAATCCCTTTGCAACTGTCTCAAAACGAATTTGAGAGATTATTCTGGCTCCTGTGCCATAAAAGTTTAAACAGCTTCGCGAATGGTTTCAAAGCCTGGAGGCCAAGTGGAGAACACCGAACGATTTACTCATATACAGACTGACATATTTTGTTTATGACACGGTAATTCGTGTAGTTCAATTGTTGTGATCATGCTTTCGTACAGTGTTACCATTAGCATTAGAAGAATAATAGCAACAGCTTTCAGACCGCAATCTCAAATAACCTTAGTTATTTAAAACCTGGCGTGTAGAACATTATTAACATAATCCCTTTTCTTTCTCTTAAAAGTGGACCCCAAATCCTTAGAGATGTCATAAGTGTCTCACGTACCAACTGCTTTATATGTGCTATGTGGGAGTACTGATGCTTGACCATAATTTGTTTGTGCCTCCTCCTGAATAAAACTTAATCGGCCGTTTGCTAATACTGTAATGAAATCAATAGATATATTGCGGTTATAAGAAAAGCCTTATAAAGTTCATTTTTAAAAATTTATGAAAGTTAGCGTATGATAAATTAACTTGTAACGCAGCTTGTTAAAGAAAAGCACCTGTAAATGCATGAAACCATCAAGTTTTAATACTCTTATGAACAAACTGCCAATATTGATTGACTGACGATGAATGGTACACTCTGAGCATTAAAAAAGTTTAATCAATTCCGAAGTATACTGCCTTATTTCTGCGGAACAAGATTCACGTACAAAGATTCTAGTCACTTTAAAATGTGTAGCACACAGAAAAATATAACTAAAAGTGTTTCTGTTGATGTACCCATAAAGTTTGAAATTTCAGTGTTTTCTGCCTCAATGTAAATCCCTTCTGCCGTAAGCTACTGCACTGTTGTGTGCAGAGGACACGTAATTCTTTGTATTACGGTTCTTAAAATATTCAAGCGTAAGGCAGTTTGCAAATTTCTTTCAAGGTCAACTAAATTTTTTTTCATGTTATAATAATATACGAATCTGCCTTATTGACTAATGCTTTTTAAAACTCTTAGTGCACTCGACTTTCTATACCAATAATCGTATTATACCGTAAAATTCTAAGTTACGTGTTGGGTGTACACGCACGAACCTCAGCAAATGATAAGAAAAAATAACTTTTTTAGTTGAAATTGAGTCGTGCGTGTTATGCATACCTCGGTTCTGCGTTCATGGTGAAGCTGCCATTATGAACACCTATTTATTTATCTCTGTGCGTTGCAGTTCGCATTTCCTTAAATGTGATCACAATTCACTATTGCTCAGGTATCCTGTAATAAAGAGGATATAACTTTTACTATACCTTGTATAGTTATTGCCTTTGCTGTAAATTACAAGCTCTGTAGATTCTAGATGTTTGCCTTTGACGCAAAGGTGTCTCATGTTGTTCAACGTGTACAATAGCCCTTTACTTGCTTACGGAAATAGTTAGGCGTAGTTTCAATCAGAGCGTAGTCTTGTGACGTATGAGTGGGGCGCCACAAGCGGAACCAAAAAGTTAATCCTGAAGCAAAATTAACCGGTTGAAAAAATTTCGTTGCACGTAGCTTTTTGCAAGGTTTAGCGTTAGCCTGTTAAATTGATTTTACGTGACATGATGTACAAGAATAAGATGGTTGGGGTAGGACCGGGTGGGGCGTTCCGCTTGGTGGCTGCGGTGGGCGCGCTGCAGGGCGAGGCATGCACCCTCCAGTGCTTTTGTTTCAGCTTGACCTCATACTCAACTCGGAGGAAGGCGGTGACCTCTCTGACTTCATTACGAATGGAGAATGGTATCTATTGGGTAAGTTCTTTTCTACTTACTTTTTGCTCCAATGCAGGTCAAAGAGAAATGCTGCGGTCTGTGTCTATGCGAGGTATTCACAATATCATTGAGATACTGTGCTAGACGTTCGCATTTCAACCGCCTGCACTATATTCTGTATGTTCTTGATGTAGTCAGTCAGCGCGTGGCTTTGTAAAGCCCGCGTAGTCACTAGGGTGATGGATTTGTCGCACACGGTGCCCAAGATCACCGTCCCATCACCATATAGATATCTGCACAAGTACAAAAGTTGATATCTCTTTCCGCAGTAGATCTGGTTGGCTTGGATTTCCGAGGTGTGTATCGGGACATTCCTATTTGTATCGAACTCTTCTGAACAATCTCCCGTGTTTCCTGAACCGCACCAGGAAATTCAGGATGTCTTTCTGAGGGGTCTATGAGCATTTAGGCACGTTTCACAAAGCCGTCGTGAGAACCAAGTCTTCTCTATTGGAAGTAACCTTTGTTTCTTCGCAATTTGTATTTTGTTGAGTAATCGATTTGCATATCATTCAGTCGAAGTCCCAGAAGACCCTCCAAAAGTCGCGCTTCTCATCAGGGCTTTCAAATATCATCAATTGTTCATGATAGCTTGCAGCGGAGACTGTCGCTGAGAGAATGAAACTCCCTGAGTTTGGGGGTCGTCCTTAAGTAACTGGGCAAATAAAAATAAAATAACTTGCTAGCTTAATGAGATTAACAGAAGTAACCAAAACTTCGCTTTTTTGTCGAAGCACAAACATTTTAAACCCAAACTGTTCTTATGCCTAAAATCTTAAATCTGCGAAGGAAACTCAACTTTTTGGGGAAAATTTTGTGGTGCAAATTAATTTTAAACTCAAACATTATTCATTTTGTAATTTGAAAATCTTGTGCTGCAACTGTTAAAATATGTTTAAAGTACCACCTGTTTTGTAATATTACTTAAAACCCAGATATACCGTATATAATGTGAAAGAAATGAAATAATAATCCCTACAAGCAAGACACCTTAGTAAATTAAACAACGTACCGTAATTTGCACCCGTCCATCAACATGAGTGCCTTTTTTAATCCTATAGGAAAAACTGTAAACAGTACAGGTTTCGTGTGTTTACGTGGAACCAAGAGAGTATTATGTTTAGAGTTAGAGCTTGATATGTTTTCTGGCACGGTACGTGGCTCTCGAGTGCTGCCGAAGCCTAAAGGTGGCCTTACAATAGACCGGACCGGTGTCCGTCCAGTTGGAGTGATATAATTTCAGGCCCTCTTAACGACGGTTAAACTATACCTCCACCTCAGTTTTTAACAAAAGTTGAAACGGCCAGTTTGATATTATTGCTGTTTACCATCGCACTGTTTACGAAGTGCCGTGCTGGATTTAGCAGCATAAGCATTGGTTCTATTCAGTCTACTCATTTGGTACCATATCGAGAAATTCCTTTGAATGTCTGACGGAATAATTATCCGTAAAGCAAATAAATTCCAAAAAACGGTTTCAAACTCGTGTAATTTTGTTTAAACGGTAAAAATGCATTCCGTTAAAACTTCCCCTTTAGCAAAAACTGAAGTCAGAATTATTTCGCTCTCATCAATTAATATCTAACGTAGCATGGGACTACATTTTATAAATCAAGCATCTAACGCTTCGTATGCTCTTTGACTTGGACCGGCCCCTTGACTTGGAGACGGGTTCCCCTTCAAGCTGTCGTATGCTGCCGGCTCACTGTGGTATGTGGCGCAGGGATGCCCGGCAAGAAGAACGTGAACATGTACGCCTGCTGTCCGGAACCGTACGTGGATGTGACGTTCACCATACAGATCCGGCGCAGGACGCTATACTATTTCTTCAACCTCATCGTGCCCTGCGTACTCATCAGCTCCATGGCTCTACTCGGGTTCACTCTGCCACCTGACTCCGGGGAGAAGCTCACCCTAGGTAACCCCCTTCCATGTTCCTTCTCTTCCTTACCTGCCTGGGCCTCTGGCAGCCGTCTGCGGACCAGCCCGTCCAAGGAGCCTTTAATAACCCTTTAAATCCCTTACTGACGAACTGGCTTGTATTAAGCTGGGTCTGAAGGCGCTGTCAGGCGTCCGTGGCAAAAGGCAACAAGCGCCACTCAGCGATTAAGAACTTACTGAACAGCTCGCCTGTTGCGTGATCTAATTGTTGGTGTCGCTTCTGCTAGTTGCAAGGCAAGTCCATGGTCCGGCCGTCCAACGTCTCGCTCTGGTTGCCCTCCGGGGCCTGCGAGCTGGTGAGAGAGATTGCTAGCTAATCAGAGCTTGGGCGGTCGGGACATTGACTTGCCTCCTGGGGGCCCCTAAATAAAACGAAAGTGCATCCAATCTAAATAAATCAATCGCCCAAGACCCCAAAAACTTTGAAATTTTATTGCATGCGCCTGAAAATGTGATCAAACGTCACTTTTTCGAGTATTTCGATTTTGGATTCAACCTGTGTTGAATTTCGTTCTGTAGTTGTCTCTGCCACTATTCGCTTCAAGAGATTTTCCTCTCTCGATGTAGGTTTACAAAAAGCCATGTTCTACGTCTACGACGTACTGTATGGTATGTAATGAACATTTCTTACAGCTGAGATCGACCATACTGCTGCCAGCGTATTTTGTTGCGTATCTTGCTGTTGAGCTCCTCCTTAACACTGCATGATTCAGTGCACTGAAATAATTATACCGATATATAATTCACATTTAGGTAGAGTTGGGTCGTATATTTAGGAAAAGCCGCGCACAAGTAATTTTCTTGCGAGCTCTTTATAGAAGTAAACACTATGCCATTGTTTACTTTATTGAAAATTATTTATAATGTTTGGATTGATTGCAGTGTCGTCATGGCATGAATCCATAGGGTAAACAAGAATATCGTTTACACAACCACCATTCCCAACCCGGATGAGTTGCCGACTTACTGGGCTAGGCATCATCCCTGTGAGATACGAGATGTGGGTCACCACCCCTCCCGCTGTCCTCAATCGATACCTGCGTGCTCCTCTCTCTCTCTCTCTCTCTCTCTCTCTCTCTCTCTCTCTCTCTCTCTCTCTCTCTTGCTCGCTTACCCCACCCACATCTCGCTAAGCCGGTATTTCCCGTACTCTCTTGCTTGTCCTTCTCCTCTCCTCCGTCCCACACTGTCCCTTTTCGCTCCTAATTCTTGTATTTCACTCTTCGCACAACCATACACAGTGCTCTTATTGTCAGTTTCTCGTTCGACGTTTCTATAAGCCGCAGTAATGGGTACTTGTCTTTCGAAAGTTCTTTGTCAGAGGGTATTAAAAGGGTTGCTATGGGGGTTCGTACTTAGGAACAAGTTAAGGCTGGTAAGTAAATTCCACAAAACAAAGGGGGAGCTCTCATGCAGAGGAATAAATCTCGAAGTGATTATTTGTTTCTTACAGGGGTCACTATTCTTCTTTCGTTGACTGTGTTCCTCAATATGGTGGCGGAATCAATGCCCACCACTTCCGACGCGGTGCCTTTGATAGGTATGGTGATAACCAAGCGGGGCGTTGGAGTTTCTGATACTTGGAGGCAAGCAAAATTGCTGAGAGAAGTTCGACGAGAGCTGGTCCCCAAATGGTGCACTGTGACCCTCCCTAATAATTTCCTTTTCATCGCACTTGATTCACTTGAATTTATGTTCTTTGACGCAAAGGCCTAGTCGTAGGTTCGGCATGCCGATGTCCTCCCCAAGAAGTGTATTTTCCCCGATTCACTATGAGTTTTGTTATGCTGGTGGTTCAATTATTTCGAGGTGCACCCTTCGCCTTTAATATTATTAATGGTCGCAGAGTGCGTCAGTGCTGTAAACACAAGGAGTTACAGTATGTGACACCACTATCCCATTTTGCCACGTCTAAACAATGCCATTTTATTTTTGATACTTGCGCATTAACATGCAGAAAAATGCTTCCAATTTCGTCATTGTGATAGTTCGTACTTTCTTCCTGCCTTGACCTGGTTATTCTCGAAAAAAATTGACCACTGGCAAGAGACCCGCAACCCCATCCCATAGCATTCCAAGTCACGTCAAAAATTCTTACAGGAGTGACGATACTTCTTTCGTTGACTGTGTTCCTGAACCTCGTGGCGGAGTCGATGCCCGTCACCTCGGATGCGGTTCCTTTGATAGGTAGGCCGGTAGCGCGATCGATTGGAGTCTGCGCCCAAATTGCACGTGTATTTTTTTCTTCTCGCCTGTGCTGTGCTTTGGGTTCGCCAATGTACCGGGTACTGTTTAAAAATGTCGTGGAGCGAATGCAATGGAAGTTACTACTGGTCACTTACCTTTGTGATTCTTTGTAGAATTGTAGGTAACGTCTATCGTTTTCAGAAACTGACACACATTAGGTTTAATGCATCCTTGAATTCGCACCACGACTTTGTCATTTCCCTCTTCTTCCTTTTTACTCTATGCACAAGCATGCCTCCCAGGCGACCCTAGCACAGCACGTAGGTTTGGAGCAGCGCTGGTAGCCGTCATCATCAGAGTAACAGGTAATGTGTCTTCACAAATGTTTAAATAAAAGCTGGTGTCAAAAACAAAGATCTTATGGTACTGGCTGCATTAGCAGTTCTGAGGCCTAATTGGCGTCGTTCTTTCGGTGGTTGCGAACAGTGTGTGACTGCTGGCATGTCTGTTTCAGGGGTGACCATCCTTCTCTCGTTGACAGTGTTTCTGAACCTGGTGGCTGAGACTCTTCCGCAGGTGTCCGATGCCATACCGCTGTTAGGTAGAGCCAGTTCAAAGTACCAGCCTGCTTCTCAGTGTCTTTCTATTCATTTTCACACTATTAACATTTGTTGTTGCTGTTGATGTTTAACCATATATCTGTGCATCTCCATCATTACGTAATGTTTGGGTCGCAGATACTTGGATAGTTGGAGGGGGGCTTGCTTGCTACCCGTTTATCGTCCGTACATTCGAATCTCCTTGTATTGAATTTGTTTGCTATCGCCCCTGGCCTCCCGTGTTTGATTTCTTCAGTACCGCATTTTGGTGTGTTATTTCGTATTAGTTGTGGCTTGGTTACTTTCATGTCATGTTCATTCGTGAAAATGTAGTTACTTTAATCGTTGTTACGTCGTCGCATGCAGGGTCTCTCATGTAAAGCCATGAGCAGTTTAAGAACTGGCTTAAAGTTTTTTGTATGTAATTGACATAAACACAAAAGACGTATCGTGTTGAATTAGTTTTTTGGTGGTTATTGCTTCCTTCTCGCGTTGTTTGGTGAGATTCATGACCTGCATTTCCTACATCCGCGATTCAAAGACATGCGTTGTGTGGCCGTCTAGTTCAGCACGCCCCCGATGCACTGCCTGCATATATAATACATTGTTTAATGGATGAGACCCCCAGGTATTGTATCATTTTAGTGCGATATAAGCCTACTTTTAAAACCTTTAAATTTGCTAGCGTGGTTCGCAACAACTCCTTAGCGAACCGTTTTCCAGTACATCCTATAGTTATATATGACGATGAACGTAGTTGGCAAAGTTGCTCGAAATTAGTGCTTGAGAATAGTCGTTCTGTATCTTTGCATCCCCTTTACCGCATTTTTTGCAATTAAAGGAGGTTGTATAAACGGAAATATTAAATAATTCTATTTTTCGAGAGGACATCCTTTTTACTCGGCGTATGTATGTCGTGTCTAATAATGCAAGCAAACTATTGCGAAGGATTAATAGTAGAGTTTTATATGGAATCAACAAAGCTCCACAGCTCTGAAAACCCCAACAAAACATCCCACTGTTGTGTGTTCGGGATTATAGCGTGTACATAGAAATCCATGACGTTGTGATTTACAAACATTGAAAAATGGGTTTTATTGTATCATTCAAGCCTGATTTATCGCAAATTTGCTATTATCAGGCAGGAAACAAATTGTCATGTAGTTGGAGGTAGGCTCCTTTTCATTATACAATGTTGTTAGTGATCTGCTGTTCATCTCAACGTGGGAAATGAGGCTACAGAAAGGTATGTTTCATGCTTCAGCCCTTAACTGGTCGTAACTCTGTTCCTTTGCCTTTAGTAATATGTTTCTTAAAGAAGCTGGAATCTGTGGTAAGATTTCTATATACTTTCTCTTAAATAATTTTTATTAATTTGTGGAAAATCCAGCTTTTTAAAAAATTATTGTAAGTAAATTTTGAATAGTGGGATCTCGTGCTGGTAGGAAACTCACCAACTCAGCGTCATGTGTTTTCTCGTGTAGTTTGGCCCGGGATGAGCCTGACGACCGTAAACAGAATTCAGTTTTGATCTAAACAAAACTTGACTCTCCTTTGCATGACATACGCATGGCTTCCGTGTTGGCTTGTGAGATTCTTGCGAGCTTTTCTTTCCATTTTATTTAAGCATCAACCCCTTGTTTACATGGCCCAGATAGTCCCCGCGTGCCTCCCCTTAACCGCTGCTATAGCAGACATTAACGTTAAAATTCAAAAATATTTCAATTGAAAATGAACGTTTTCGTAAGTAGTATAGGCAATCTGCCTGCGAAAAAAGCTCGCGTTTTTTTTTACATTCGATATACTTTGTTTTTTAAGAGAATATTCATTATTTTTGATTGCACCCCATCGCAGATATCTGCAGACTTCTTCATCTGACAGCATTTTTGACGTAGGTCTATTTTGGACTACCTCCTTTTTGAATTTTGACTAGTGGTAGTAGAACCTGTCCATGCTTCCTCTTCCTGTAAATGGTGTAATAGGATCATCGACTCAACGACGGAGCAGTCGGAGCATTGTTTTAAAATTGGTGCTACCGCCTGCCACGCTCCGCTCCAAGAATGTTGCCGGATAGAAAGTCCTAGCGTTTGCTGTCTTGGCAAGCGTTTCTGTTTATTTCTGTAAACCTACATATCTCTTTCTCGGCGTCTTAACAGGCGTAACATTCTAGTAGCAAGCGTGGTGGCCGGTAGTCCAGCTAAGACCGGACAGCCGGTACCTTAGCGTTGGAGCTGTTGCCAGACCAGGGTCCTTGAATTCTTTTTGCGTGAGTTCTGTAAGTACTGGGCGGCCTTCGTAGAATAGTTCATTCTTATTGTATTCAGTATCTCATATTTTCCTCATTTACCTCATATATTTCGAAACTTTGATTCACGTAATCCGCAAATAGGATGTTGTTTTCTTTAATCGAGTTGAGTGCCTCAATTTGCCGCACTTGTAGCCAGTATGAGCGTAGAGACTACTTCGTTAGTCACAGAACTGAGAAAACGAGTATATATTGTTTTTAAGGCACAGGTATCACTTTTCATCCTGTCGCTTGTACCTCACGCGAAGTTTATCCCCCATAACCTGCAAGACCTTTTTGGAAATAGAATGACTATAGCATCACTCGATTTTTTACATTTTGCTGACAGTCAGAAAAAAATATTTTCTGATAGGAACAAAAGAAACAGAGCATTATCACATTCAAATGGCCTTCCTGCCCGCAGCTCCACCGCAACTAACTAATCGAATTCATTTTACATGAACTGTGTTTATTTTAAACGTCTCGCTAACCAAACACTTTCTTTCCTGGCTCTTTAAGTAAACGACCTGGGATAAATACAACGCAGTCATCTCAACGGTTTAACTAAAAGTGGTTGCTTTTGTACTTAATTTATCATTATTCTTCTCCGTTTCCACCTATAATCTTTGGCTCCTCTACCTGCAGTCTTCTCAATTCCCTTTCTCTCTGACCTGTCTTTTCTCGTCTTTCCTCTACTCTTTTGCTGTCTTGTTTCATCATGTTCTTTGATGAACAAGTCTAGCAGCTTGATACTTTGCACCGTATGGGCGACCAGGCTCCCCCTTATGCTACTTTCTTGTTTCTTTCCTATTCTTACTTTACCTGCTAAACGTATTAATGTTGAAACGCTGTGCTAAATTTACGTATTGTCTAAGCTATGGTGATAAAATGTTTTTTATGATCTACCCTCCACCTCCAAGTATCAATTGACTCCGTCCCGACTTGACTTTTTAATTCTATTATGAGTTGGCTTACTCTTATTGGTATCTTTTGTACTATTGTTGCCTTTCGCTAAGTTATTGCAACGAAGCGATATCGCAGTGATTTAAGATGAGTAAGGTGTTTAATTTAAAACTATTTGCAGTGGCATAAATTTGTCGCAACTATTGCTAGCTTCTTACGCTTCTAAATCATTCGACTTTTGTTGATTCAATGACTAAGACTTCCTACCAATAAATTGTTGCACTACCTTTCAGCAGCTGTCACTTCACGTGTTTTCTGTTTTTATTTCTAAATACCATTTATAGTATATCTATAAATATCGATGACAGAAACGTAGATTTCAGCGCTGGGGTACTGTGACAATTGGTAGTGCAAGTAGAATACAGTTACAGTTTCTGCGAAAAGTTTTGTTTTGCATGTAAGAAAATGAAAGTAGAGTTTTCGACATTTGTTCTTTGTACCATGAATACCTCATTACAAATTGAGAATTTGTAACTTAAACTACTTTTAATAAAACAAAAAGTATACCTGTATCGCGCACAGCAAACTCAAGAGTGAAAATGTATCACACTATAAGTGTGTAAACAACTTATAACGTGCGACGTTAGCTCTTTTGATTTTGCTCTGCTGCTGAGTCCTAAATCAGTTTGACAACTCACACGATTTTTCTTTAAATGAAAATATAAAGAAGTACGTACTTGCACCGTTTACATCGAAATATAAGATAGGTAGTAGTTAAAATGACTTTATTCCTTAAATTTTATTGCCATATTGCCCTAAGTACGCATATGGTGGTGTCAAACTTGAAAAGGCACTTTCCCTATAACAAGCTGAAAGCTGACCTCAGCGCCTTTGTTCCAACTCATCGATAACTAATCAAAAATTTAAATCCGGCTAATTTATAGCCTCGTGTGTGCTTATGTATAAAACGCTTTTTATTTTGCCAAACCTTAAGACTGTTTTTTCCTCTCTGCATACGATTCAAACATTCTAAATTTTCCCCTATATTTCTTAAGAAAGGCACCCCGCGGTATAGCTTTCAAACTAAATTTGTTAACATTGGTGTTGCTTTCGTGTGAGTGTTCAAAGTGGTATTGCAGCAAGTACTTTGAGTGCACAGGTGTTTGCTTAATTAAACGATGAGTGCACATTAATTAGTATTATTTCGCTTGAGTTTTTCGTTACTTTAATTCGCACTGTGTCTATTTTCACAATGTATAATATAAAACGTGGTAACACATTAACTCAATTGTAAGCAGATGTAGATTTAAATACCTTTCAAATAATACTTGTCAAACTACTTGTATGAGTGTAACTAAGGAACTTTGTGTAAATGAGCATCTGTTTCTACGAAACGTCGCCAAAGCACCCAGAACTAAGTAAGTGCATGACATAACTCACCTAACAAGTGATTTAAAAACTGCGCATTGCGCAAAAGTAGAATGAAACTTAGTTCTCCACGGCCACGGGCTGTCAGTGATGCATGATGATACGATCAATAATGCCTTCGCGACTAAAAAAAAATTAAGAAAGCAAGTATAATTCATAGCAATTAAGTAAATTGCAAGTTTAGAACTATCTCTACCTAAGATCGGCCACTGCCCACGTCTGTTTTTAGGAACGTACTTCAACTGCATCATGTTCATGGTGGCCTCCTCCGTGGTGTTAACCGTGGTAGTGCTCAACTTTCACCATCGAACTGCAGATATCCATGAGATGCCTGGATGGGTTAGTCTGGACTATAAAAGTGCACAAGCTTGTTGTTGTTATATAACTAACCAAAACCGTCTTCCAATAGGTCAAAAAAGTGTTTCTTTTATGGCTCCCCTGGGTGCTCTGCATGAGCAGGCCAGGTAGAAAAATCACTAGAAAGCAGTTGCTTATGTCCTCGCGGATGAAAGAGCTAGAGCTCAAAGAGCGCTCATCGAAGAGCCTCCTGGCAAACGTCTTGGACATCGACGACGACTTTAGAAGATCGCACGGCGTTCCCGGGGTCCCTAACAGCGCCGCCTTCATGAGGACGGCCTCCACATTAGAAGATGCGAGTTCTGGAAGTCCTGCGTGTCCGGTAGCGGCCCGTGATCTACAGGTACGCATTTAAATCAAAAACCCCTCAGAAAAGACACACTTCGATTTGCACGGAAATTTTGAGAAATTTTCTCTTGGAATTCAGGCTATTTTGCGAGAGCTACAGTTCATCACAAATCGGATGAAGAAGAATGACGAAGAGATGGAGCTGATAAACGACTGGAAGTTCGCTGCGATGGTCGTTGATCGGTTCTGCCTCATCATTTTCACCGTCTTTACCATCATTGCCACTGTTGCTGTGCTGCTATCTGCTCCACACATCATTGTGCAGTGATGTAAGCACTGCCTGGGTGCCATGGTCGGGCCCTTCATTTGTTTCTTTTACACATCGAACCTACTCTTGTAGGTGAGCTAACATTGTTCGCCACACGATGGCTAAGGGAGTAAGCCAGGAAATCACCATGATGGGGCGCATAAAGTTCGCAGGGAATTGTTTGGAGATTTCCTGTGTATTTTACAACTGTAAAGTACTGTGGCAGACCAAACTTGATTGGGTCTTTTATCAGGCCATTTCATGAACAGTTTATGTTCATCACTGTGTCGGTATCCTCGAAAGCGTGCACCTATTTTCTTTTCCTATTTTGGAATATGTAATTGCTCAGTAATACAATTTTATTGTACATTGTCCCCCTAGTAAGAAAACATTTCTGCGCTTATTCATTCCAATGTCTTCGTTCCATTTTTTATATTTTCTTATGTGGTGCATTCAATGAGGTCCGACATATTTTGTATTTTTTTAGACAAGCTTTTTTGTTTCGTGCGCTAGTGCGAACAATGACAACAGATTTCCGTCATTTTGTGAGGACTGAAATTTGTTGTGTTGGGTTGGGGTGTCTTCGGGTCCGAGCCATGCCTCGTTGGCTGAGCCAGGGCTCATGCTTCGCTGGCTGAGCGAGCCTTTCGGTGAGTCATGCGCCGTTAATTCAGGGCCGGGACCAGAAGAGGGCGGCAGGGCAGCCGGTCTGCGTCTGCGCCTCATTGGGGTGGCCTTAAGCCCGCCTCTTCTCTCCATCAATCTTTTTGTAAGATTTTCGTCAAACATTTTGTGTTTTGAGTTACTTGGCGCTAACATTCGCCAGATCCCAACCATGCCCTGAACTTGTTAGTCTGTCGTAGGCAGCATCGCCGTTTGATTTGTTTGCGGCATTTTTGTGTAGTTTAAGTGGACTGATCACAGTTGTAATTCTTTTAAAAATCATGTTTCCTTAAACCAACTCGCCAGAGACAGGAAATTAAAAGGGGGCATGATTCGTTACCCATCGTGCCTAAGTCAACGCGCTTGCCTCTCTATCTCGCTTCTGACGAGTTTGTACAAACAGTTTTTGTTCCTTCGAAATTTAATTGTAAGTCCCTCTTTTGAAAACGCAGCCCAAGCAAATAAAGAGGGTCGGCTTAGCTCTTTTGGATGTCACTCCATACCAGTCCTTACCAATTCGCTAGTGCACTCTGTGATTTTGGATGGAATTTATGTGATGATGGAACAAGCTGGCCTCTTCGTGAATACTCCAGGCGGGTCCTATATTCATAGCCGAGAGGCCAGTACAACTCACATACCATTATTATGAGTATTTATACCATTATTACTACTATAATTTGTATGTTGAATACTTAAATTCTAGTCAAAATACGGAAAACATGTTTTATATGTTAAGTGAACTGGTTTTTCCAGTTGCTTCCATTAAGTAAACGGGAAAAGGCTCAATTATTATTATAAATGATTGTATAATTTTTTCATATTCACTGGACAACAGATGTATTCTTATGTGTAATTCTCCGCATTATTTTTGTGTTCTCTGTATTATGCAAGGCTCATGTGCTGGTCCAAGGGTTGCGCCTCGTAGTCCGCTTTTAGCGGTGTTGACCAATATGTTAAGAGTTAATGTTGTGGAATCGATCATTTTGTTCGTTAAACGGTGCTACAAGGCCTGGCCCTCAAGATGGACTTGGTTACACTCTGCAGTCAGCAATCAAATCAATCATGCGAAGTATTGGCACGTAACAGGTGCACTTCTTGGCCTGAGGTTGATATTTGTTTTTTGAAATGTCGTTGGAAACGTTGTCACTGCCAAGACCACTGAAGAAACTGTTAGTTTTCTGTTGGTCTTTTAACGTTAATCGATGGCCTTGTCGTGTCACCCAATTTCTTACCAAAACCGGAATGCTTACTTTTTGACCGCCGAGTGTGACACGTTCTATACAGCGCAGCCTTAAACAGGCGGTTACCCTGATTTTAAGATGGCCATGCCATCTGATCGACAAGTATCTTTGAATTGAATATACAGAAACTTCTTTGTTACGTCAAGGCCCTCATCGTTATGTTTATCAAATTCTAAACTTAAATTGTAACTAAACTATAGGCCAGGGTAATCGTCTTTTGATATGTGTGTTAGATAGACTAGTTATTGGCCAGAGGCAGTGAGCGGGTGTGTCGCCCATCTTCGGAGAACCCCCACCATTTTCATCCACGCCAGTCACGTTTGATTGTAACCGAATCACCATGACCTGACGATATAGCACAGATGTAGAAACTGTGAGAGATTTGTCATCCCGGTCATTACTGGGGTGTCAGACTGCTGGTATATCACTGCCCTTTTATTTCTTTCATTGTTGATTGGTGAATGGAAGATGGTGGTGGGCTGAAAACTGTACGGGTCGGGCAGCATCTGTTGGATAGCAGGTTACCCTCGGACATAATATTCACACTTCTTCGGTTTTGGTCAGCCCTAAAACAAATTGTGTTTTATAGTGTTATAATTCATTTCCAGATCGTTACCAAACGACGTATGTTTCCCAAACACATAATAATTGAGCTCAGAGCCCAAAAGATATTGCATACATATTATAGATTGGCTTTTTAACGCTTCTTCTATTTACATCCCTTCAATGTAAATAAAAAAGACTCAGTTCCAGCTGTTATACTTGTACGCATCTTCGGCAAACTTTCTCAGACAGGCCTCTAGCTAGACGTCTTTTATTCTTAACTATCTACTATAGATTTAACTGCGTGGTAGAAACGATGTCTCGCCTTCAACAGCATTGTCGTAACATGCGTTATCTTTAGAACCCCCTATTGGTACCCACTGCTAGATATTTAAAATTATTGAAAAGGCGTCCCAGGGATTTTGACCGCACCCTGATCCCGGCCCTTGCCCTAACCCCGCCGCTGCCTCGCTCAAACTAAACGCTAAATTGAACAAGGGGAACTTCCATGCAGCTACATGCACCAATTAATAAACTGAGCTCTGTTTAAACTGCATGAAGAACCCCTTTTCGACTAAACAAAGGGACATTTGAATCCCTACTAATTACTGTGCCAACTAAACGAACAAAAGTGATTAAATTTGCAATATTTGTAAATGTGTAAAAAAAATGTGTGTAAATATAAGCAAAAAACTTTTTGCAGTGATATATATTGTATAAAGTACGCTAATTAATATGAGAATGTGTTTTTACTGTGTAAATAATGATTACTATTTGTGTCGTGCGTAGTCTAAATAAAGTTGTTTTTTAAAATGACACTCGTCGTGGCGGTGCGAGGGGGGTCACTCCACCTCCTGGCCGGAGAATTCGTCGCAGCGAGATGCCACAAACTTTATCGGCCCGCTATGTGGCCCTAGTATTTTTACGGTTGTCTAGGTTTTAGCGCCGATGAGTTTCCTTTTCTGTCCTTGAATGGGTGTGACGATTGGGTTTGTAAACGCGTGCCTGTGTGTGTGCCTGAGTGTGAGTGAGAGCGGTCCCTTTCTTCCTCTACTTTCATCCGAGCTGCAGGCAAAGTTGTGCCCAGCAGACGCATCGTCGCGATGCTGAAATTTGTTTCGTTGACGAATGATTGACAAGTGTTTTATTAATTAAACCATTTTTACCAAAACGCTCAAATATGTTCACAATGCTCCTTGTCCCAAACTTTACAGATGGCTCTTGTGCCGTCAGAGCCTATACATATATTTGCTCCTAAACGCTGCGCCATGCCTGTCCTTGGCCACCAAGGTCCGAGGGCATATAACAGAGACCCTTATCTTTTGCCGGCACCTGGACCGATCTAGGCCAATCGACGCATAGATATAAGGTCACGAGTGTTTCAATTGTAAGATCACTCGGAATATCAAATTTTAAATATTGAATTTATTAATTATAAAACAGGTCGTAATCCCCATCGAAACTAAGTTGTCAATCAGCTAGTTCTGACACTGACCCCTGCTCGCCAAAGAGGGGTGATCCGCGCGGAAGACGATGCTGGCCCAAGAGTCCTGGTTACAGAGGACCTTTCTTACAGCTGCAGCACAGGAACCAACTGTGTGCACGGCTGCCCCTGAATCGGCTGCAGTCCGCTGCCGTCCGCTCCAGTGGACACGTAGGGCGCAGGCCGGGGCGCCCCAGCAGTTTCGGACGCCCCCCGGGCTCTGCCACCGTGTAAACAAACCCTGCACTGGGCGGGGCTGCGTTCGGGTAGCCGGTAGCGGCGGACTCTCTCCCCTCGCCGTCCTTGCTGGCGCGGTTGGACAAGGAGAACCCATTCGGCCGCAGCCTCGCCCGTGTGTGGCCGGGGTGGGGCGGGGCGGGGCGGGGCGGGGTGGGGTGGGGCGGGGTGGGGCGCAGCCTGGCATGGCGGAGCGGCGTCGCGGTGGGGGCCTCCATCCCCAGACGGGCGTTCGGAAATCTCCTCGATCAGTAGACACAGTGGCGTTCACATACACAGACATGTATCTCCCCATCGCCGTCGTCAGTCTTGCTGCGGCGCGTAAGTACAGCGAGTGAATGGCACGGCCGCATCGCGCGCGCCAGTGTCTCATTCATCTAGAGAGCTCGCGCGTACGCTTCTTCAACTTCAAAAAGCAGCGCGAAAATTAAACTGCGGCTGGTTGGGGCAGTGACTGCGGGCGCGCGCGCGGACGGCCTGGAGGGCGTGCTGGCGCGGTGCTGCGCGCTGGGCAGCGACTGGGCCCGGCAGCGCTCCTACACCTCCTGCGCGGACTTCCCTCCGCCCTCGTCGAGCGTGCCGGGCGAGCAGCTCGCCGCGTGCATCGCCTCGGCCGACATCTGCTGCCGGCGGGACAACCGGTGAGAGAGGAGAGTACGGTCTAAGCGGGACGGACCGCCTTCCTGTGGTTTTCACTATTTTTTTCTGGAACTACCGCGCCAAATTAGTAGGAATTTCTTTTACTGCAGTTGTTATTGTACGCAAGCCCGTAATGAAATTTCGGGGAATTTCTTCTGAAGTTCGAACCACGCCGGCAAAAATCATATTTTTTTTTGCAAGATTCTAACTTGACTGCAGATTTGAAATACGTCTCATAACACTACTATAACCGGTCCCTCTATGCGCTCCTCCCAGGAATACGCAGTGCCGGCGCGGGACTAACGCCGCGCTCGCGGACAAGCGGTGTTCCGTGGACACTCCAGAACACGGCGAGGCATACAAGGTTCTACTTGAAATCATTTTCTGTATTGACCGTCCCCCACCCCTCCCCCTCTGCAATGAGGAATCAGCAGAAATTGCACTGTACCCCTCAGGACTGTTGCGAGGCGTGCAAGTTGGGCATGCTCTCCGGGTCGCTGTGGGAGTCCTGCGCGCTGAGGCGCTTCTCCTTCGGCCTGCCCTGGGACGGCGCCTTCCACGAGTGCTGCTCCGCGGCGTCGGCCTCGGGCCCGGGCTCGGTCTCCGCCGCACCGCCGGCCTCCTTTAACGAGCTCCTGCGTCAGTACAATTTTACGCATTTTCACCCTCTTATTTTGCCGCCGGCAACTTTTCTAGTGCCGGGCGTGTCAGAGCACACGTAGCAGTATTGCGGGTCTGCCTACTCACGGGACCACGGCGCCTTACGGCTGGAGCGGGTAGGCAAACCCGCATACTGTGACGTGTTCTCTGAAACACGCGGTACATAACGTTACAGTTTAGGCAGCACTCATCCTTTTTTTTTGTAAGTGCTTCTTTAAATAGTTTTCTCTTTTCTTTTTTTCCTTTTGTCAAAAATCCGAAATGTCAACTTTGACTATGAGTAAACGTTTAATTTATTAATATATGAGCCACTTTGTGATCGCACATTCTCACGTTTAAAACAACGCAAACTCTGTGTCGGTGTACGGGTGTTGGAGGGCCTGCCTTCATCGGTTCAACTGGTTGAATGTTGAGTGAGGCGGTTTCAGCTATTTATACCCACCACGCCCCGCCTCGCCACGCACGCCCGCAGCAGACGTCTCGGAAAATGAATGCGACGAAGGGCGGTCCGCCCGACGAGATTCGAACCAGCGATATAGCGATATTCGAATGAGCGCGCGTGTTTTCAAGGGTGGCACTCTGCATGCCTCAAGGATGTGGAACGCGTCGCTTTTCCACTCACCGCCTGTGAATACATTATGTGGTCTCGCCTCGCGCACAGCGCCCGCGGCCAATGAGACGCTCTGCGACACCCTGGGCCGCGACCTGTGCGCCCACATCTGCGTGCCGACCCCCGGCTCCTACCGCTGCGAGTGCCACGCCGGCTTCGGACTCATGGCGGACGGCAAGTCCTGCAAGCTCACCGCCGGACCCGACAGGTTAGGAAGCTGCGCGATAGGTGTGTCCCTCACGGCAAAGAAAAAAAAATCCGGGATTCCCCGGATGTATCCGGAAAGCAATCTTCCGGTTGCTATTTCTCGGCATATCCATGCATATTATTTGCATTTCCAGCATGCGGAAAATTTATAAATTTATACTATACTTTCCAGATTTTACCGGGAATTTTTTGCTGCACTGGAAATCCAAGTGTACGAATGTCGCTCACTTGTAGATGAGCGAATAAATTCACTCACTTGTAGGTGAGCAAATGACTATTCGCTCGATTATAGGTGTGCAAATGACTATTCGCTCACTTGTAGGTGAGCGAATGGCCATTTGGTGGATAGTCATTCGCTCACCTACAAGTGATTGAATAGTCATTTGCTCACCTACAAGTGAGTGAATTTATTCGCTCATCTACAAGTGAGCGACATTCATACACTTGGATTTCCAGTGCGTGCTACTTTAATTGTCATTAATGTCATTTCGCCACCGCCTGCTCCCAAAAATCGCTTTTTTTTATTTATTTTTTTTTTATTTTTATTTTAATCAGGTGCCTGGAGGAGAACCCGTGCATGCACACCTGCCGCGACACGGGGCTGGCCGTGGAGTGCTCCTGCAGGCCGGGCTACGAGCTGCTGCCGGACCGGAAGTCGTGCAAAGGTGCGTAGTGGAGCCCGGCCCGGCAGCAGCGCGCAGCAGCAGTCTGCAGCCGGGCCTCGCGCATTACCCTAAACAATCCATCTCCCTCAGACATTGACGAGTGCCAGGTCGGCACGCACCTGTGCCAGCTCAAGACGCAGACCTGCCGGAACGACCCCGGGGGCTACACGTGCCTCGGCAAGGACGGCGTCATCATCGTGCCCAGGGCGTTCGGTACGTGGTGGGCTGGACAGGCAGGGGGCGCTGTCGCGACTGTTGCCTTACATTCGCAGGGAGTGCTTTTCTTTTAGCCGTACCACTCTGCCCTCACTGGAAATCCAAGTGTACGAATGTCGCTCACTTGTAGGTGAGCAAATAAAGTCACTCACTTGTAGGTGAGCAAATAAAGTCACTCACTTTAGGTGAGCAAATAACCATTCACTCACTTGTAGGTGAGCGAACAAGCATTTTACTCACTTGTAGGTGAGCGATTAGCCATTCACTCACTTGTACCTTCAAGTGAGTGAATGGTTATTCGCTCAGCTACAAGTGAGTGAATGGTTATTTGCTCACCCACAAGTGACTAAATTTATTTGTTCGCCTACAAGTGAGTGAATTTATTTGCTTACCTACAAGTAGTGAGCGACATTCGCACACTTGGATTTCCTCACAGGCTTGTGACTTTCGGACATGATGGTCTTGAGTTCAGGTCATTCGGGATGTTGGTGTTAGAGTGCTACGGTCTCCCAGTGTAGTGTATCGATAAATTGCCTTCCGGCCGGTGTGCCGGTGTGTCCCCCGCAGCCGACGCCCTGGACAACACCCTGGCGCCGGTGGGCCCCGGCGGCGCGGCGGGCGCGCAGCCCGGCCCCGGCTGCCCCGCGGGCTACCAGTACAACGCGCAGCTCGCCGTGTGCGACGACGTGGACGAGTGCGCGGCGGGGCTGGCGGACTGCCGGCGCCCCGAGGACTGCGTCAACACGGTGGGCTCGTACCGCTGCGACGCGGACCACTGCCCGCCCGGCTACGTGTGGCAGCACGGCGCGCAGCGCTGCGCCGACCGGGACGAGTGCGAGGACGGCTCCAACAACTGCGACGCGGACACGCAGTTCTGCCTCAACAGCCAGGGCGGCTTCACGTGTCTGGAGCGCGTCCAGGGCCGCGGCAGCTGCCCCGCCGGCTACAAGAAGGACGCGACGCACCGCAGCGGCTGCAAGGGTGAGTCCGTCCGCGACCGGGCCGCTAGGTAGCGGGTAGTGCAGTGGTGGTGGGGAATGCTTTGTCCGTGGTTGCGGGGGTGGTTACGGTTGCAATGGCGGTGGTGGGGCTGCTTGTGCGTGAACTGGCCCTATGCCGGCCCGGACCCTCCCCGCCCCCAGATGTGGACGAGTGCCTGGAGCAGATCCACGACTGCCAGGACGAGACGGAGGTGTGCAGGAACACGGCGGGCGCCTACGACTGCGAGCCCCGCGAGTGCGACCAGGGCTTCCGCCTCGACCCCGTCGCCAGGCTGTGCCAGGGTGAGCATGCGCAGACTGCGCCCAGAAAACTATGTTCTTAGTTTTTCAGTGTTCTTAAAGTTTTAGGAACATTCTGCTTGAGTGAAGCGAATTTCGTCGTTAAACTAAGTTAAATTTCTGAAATCAAGAACACTGTTCTAAAAACTTTAAGGCAATTTTCTTGAATTAAGAACACAATTTTAGGGGTGATGGATGGCGAAATGAATGCA
Organism: Frankliniella intonsa; assembly: GCA_033675135.1. Classification (NCBI taxonomy): domain Eukaryota; kingdom Metazoa; phylum Arthropoda; class Insecta; order Thysanoptera; family Thripidae; genus Frankliniella; species Frankliniella intonsa. The sequence goes on from CM066254.1 coordinate 3,478,868, forward strand.
CTCGCCACGGAAACCAGAGACTGCTAAACCAGCGTACTCTCTCTACTGCCCCTCCGAAGACATCGACGAGTGCGCGGAGAGCGGAGCGCAGTGCGACGCGGGCCAGCGGTGCGTCAACACCCCCGGCAGCTTCGTGTGCGTGCCCGTGCCCGTGCCCGTGGCCCCGGCCGCGGCGCAGACCACGCCGCGCTCGGACCCACGTGACGCGCGCCGCCCCCGGCCGCCCCCGGGCGCGTGCCCGCCGGGCTTCAGGGCGGGCGCCAGCCCCGGGCTCTGTGACGGTACGTGAGACTTGTTCGAGGGAGAAACAACTCTGAATTTTGGTGGACAAATGTCGTGAATTTTTGTGAATTTTCAATGATTTTTTGTGAAATTTTTCTCGATTTTTTGGTGAATTTTTGCTCGAATTTTTCCTTAAGTTTTTTGAATTTTTCTGAATTACGAGGTGTACAGAAATTTCAGAGTTGTTTCTGCCTCGGACTTGTCCGGGTCCCCCAGTCGTCTTCTGCTACAAGGACGCTGACATGACATAACCGCGCTATCGCTCTTTTCGTTGCGGCAGACATCAACGAGTGCCAGGAGGGCGCGCACACGTGCCGCCAGGACGAGGCGTGCGTCAACGAGGTGGGCCGCTTCCGGTGCGAGCCCCGGCCGGCGCAGACCACCCCGGCCACGACCTCGCGCTGCGCGCAGGGCTACCAGTTCAGCCGCCAGTACCGCCAGTGTGTCGGTGAGAAACGGCCGCTAAAATATGCTTCTTTTCGAGTTGAACAACGTGGTTGTTGAAAAAAGGGGTTGAAAATATTGATGAGGACGAATAAACTAGCGATGATAAATTTTGGACCTCTGATATTTTTTTTCCCGCAGATGTGGACGAGTGCGCCGCCGGGACGCACAGCTGCAGCCCCAGCGAGCGCTGCGTCAACACGGAGGGCGCGTTCCAGTGCTCCCCGGCCTGCGAGCCCGGCTACCGCGTGCGGCCCGGGCGCACCGCCGCCGGCACCGCCACCGCCTGCCAGGACATCGACGAGTGCGCCGAGGGCCTGCACTCGTGCCTCATCGCCTCGCAGAGGTACGGAGCGGCCGGCCGGCCAGCCAGAGACTTGCACGGCAGGGGGCCGTAACTTAACGTACCTTTTAACATATCAAATATTAGCACGTAACAAATAATGTTGTTACAAATTTAATGTTTGTTATTAACTTAAAAACAAAGGGGCAATAAAAGTTAAATTTTACAAAATTGCTCTTGGCAGTCTGCCTACCCCACACAGAAAATTTGAGGGCCTGTATCATTTAACATAAAAAGTTTATATTTAATATTTGTTACCAAAGTTAAACCTTATAAATGGGTGGCCGACTGTTAAAAGTTAAATGTTATGTAACTTTAACTTTTATTGTAAATGTTCCTTGAGTTATTGCTAAGTTACGGACCCCTGTTGCACGGGGCCCTTGCAAAGCCGCGAGACAATAGGGTATTTCGACAAGAAGTACTAAAACGATGGCAAGGGGGGAGGTGAGGTGGAACCGTTTCCGTTTCCGCCTTCCTCTTGACCCCTCGCCCGTGTTTTAGTACGTCTTGTCGACTTCTGACTTCCGTTTCGAGATTGAGCGAAATACCCTATGTGTGATCCTGTCCACAGGTGTCGCAACACCAACGGCAGCTTCGTCTGCGAGGACTCCCCGCCCTGTCCGCAGGGCTACTTCAGGACGCCGTCGGGAGGCTGCGACGGTAGGGCGACTGAGAAAAGTTCTCCTAAACTGACTTTTCAATGCGCGCTCGTTGCCGCTATTCCACTGCTATCATCTTTCCCATCTCTCTCCCTCCCCACTCAGACGTGAACGAGTGCCTGGAGGGCTCCACGTCGTGCCCGGCCACCGACCTCTGCGTCAACACCCCGGGCAGCTTCCGCTGCATCGCCTCGGCCTCCACCACCACCACCACCACCTCCACCACCACGCCGAGGCCGAGCAGGACGACGCCGTGGGCATCGCCATCCTCCGCTAACAGGCCGGCCCTGCCGGTCCCGGCCCAATGTCCGGCGGGATTCCGCTTGAGCGCGGCGGCGGGCCTCTGTCTGGGTACTGGGGCGTGGGTGTGTGTGTGTGTGGGGGGGGGGGGGGGCACGCCCGACCCGGGGGGGATGTGGTGCTCATGGCGTGTGCCCGGGCGTGCGCCTTGCGTACACAGCGCGCTTTGCTTCCTTTCCCGTCACCATGCATGCCACCATGTGCTGGGGTATAAGGCTATGCTCGTGTTTGTGGGGCGGTGTCTGGCTATGGCGCTGTGATCTGTTTCAAGTAGAGTCTGTCACGGTTTGTGTTTTCCTTTTTGTTGTCGTCTTTTTTTTTCTTCTAAATTCATTGTGTCGCCACAGATGTCGACGAGTGCGCCGACGCCAAACTGCACATCTGCAACAACGCGACGGAGCTGTGCATCAATGAGCCGGGCGGCTACCGGTGCGTCAAGCGCGACACCCCGCCGCCGGCCGCCCCCATCGCCCTCGCCGCCCCCGCCGCCCCCGCCGCCCCCGCCGCTCCCGCTTCGGGCGCGCGGCTTACAGGCGCCGGCCGCTGCGAGCCTGGCTACATGTACTCGTTCCACCACCAGAAGTGTGTAGGTACGCGTACAGGGTTGGAAGCAGGCGACAACAAGTCTAGGTCTTACGAAGACAGGAAACAAACTAGCGGGAGTTGTCTCTCTCTTTCTTGCGGGTAGTATGTGATCGCGCTTTTATAATTTGGTTTTCTCTTTGATTGGAGACGAGGACGAGTGCATCAAGAACCCCTGCGACTCGAACCAGCGCTGCCACAACACGGTGGGCAGCTACAGCTGCGAGTGCAAGGAGGGCTTCGCTCGCGACCCCGTCACCCTGGCCTGTGTCGGTGAGGACGTCGTGCGGGGAAAATATTTCTCGTATCGCTAGCACCGTTTCACCCCATTCTCGTAAATCTATTTCCCGCGGCAGACATCAACGAGTGCCAGCTCGGGATCAACGACTGCGCGGCGACGCAGCGCTGCGACAACACGATCGGGTCGTACCAGTGCATCCGCTACTCGGGCTGCGGCACGGGCTACACGCTCAACGCGGCCACGGGCAACTGCGACGGTACGTCCCGCCCTGCCACGCCTCGACACTCTTGTGCATGTCTTGGAAGCAATTAACATCGAAGGAAAAATTATTCCACCTCGGACCAGTCTTGTCAGTTTGCTTGACAAAATTTTGAGCATTACTGCCTTTTTATAAAATTGTCAGTAGTGGGCGCCATGGGTACTTGAAGCCCTCACGGAGCCTCTTTGCACTGCGCTGATAGTAATCCTTCTAACCCCAGCTAACAAGCCTGACGTTTGCTCATTTCCCGCGCGACATCTAACCCAGCCTAACCTAACCTAACTCTTTGCACGGCCCGCTCCCCTCTGCGCCTGCGCGCCGCTCGCAGACGACGACGAGTGCGAGCTGGGCACGGACAACTGCCGCGAGTCGGGCCCCACGTGGGTGTGCCGCAACACGCAGGGCTCGTTCCGCTGCGAGCGCAAGCAGTGCGCGCCCGACCAGCAGCTCCTGCTCACCGGCGAGTGCGTGCCCGTGGACTGCCAGCCGGGCTACGCGCCCGCGCCCGGCACCGGCAAGTGCGTGGGTGAGTAGTCCCGCATGAGCCTGCCCGCCACGAGTCAACCAGACCAGAAGGAAGAGGCAGAAGAAGGAGAAGAATGGGTTTGCTTTCGATTTGGTATGGCGCGAGATGGGATTTGCTGCGCGGTAAAAACAACGTCTGATTTATTGTTTTTAGGAAAAGGAAAACCTTTGAGGAACTCCCATAATTTGAGGGAACCTCCTCCGATTTTGAGGAAGTCTCCTCAAAATTTGAGCAGGCTTCCTCAAAATCGAAGGAGGCTTCTTCAAAATCTGAGAAGCCTTCCTCAAAATCTGAGGAGGCTCCCTCAAACTTTTACCTTTTTCCTCAAAAAGTCAGACATCATTTTTACCGAGTAAAGGTATGCCCGGCACTCATAAACGGCCGCGCTGCCCGCAGACGTCGACGAGTGCAGCATCGGGACGCCCTGCGGCCGCGGGCGGCGCTGCGTCAACACCCCCGGCTCCTACCAGTGCGTGTACCGCATCCAGTGCCGCCCAGGCTTCGTGCCCAGCCCCGAGGGCGACCGCTGCGTGGGTAAGTCTGCTGCATCGCAGCGGAGGGCGCCGGGGTGGCAGGCAGCCCACCCAGCACAGGGTAGGGTGGGTTGCCTACCGACGCGGCGCTCGCCATCGGAGGAAAGTCGCGCGACCTAATGCGCGGCGCGCGCCTCGCGTGTTCCAGACGAGGACGAGTGCGCCACGGGGACGCACGGCTGCAAGCCGGGGCAGACCTGCCTCAACCGCCCGGGCACCTACCAGTGCCAGTGCCCGCCCGGGCACACCCTGGACGACAACAAGAACTGCGTGGACGTGGACGAATGCGAGCGCTTCCCTAGACAGGTACGCAACAACTTACAAGCTATTTACTTGGGAAATTTGGAGTACCAGATATTTGCTTAGCACTACTCTTCATTTTCCAAGTATTTTTTGGTCCTGAAAATGCCTTGCGCGATTGCTTCCCAACACTGCAGGCCTGCTCTGACTTGGCGACGTGCGAGAACACCATCGGGTCTTACCGCTGCCACTGCAAGGAGGGATATAGACAGGGCCGAGGGAAAAGTTGTGATGGTGCGTAACCTTTTTTTTGGATTTTTCGTTATGTCGTGGATGACAGACACGTGACCGACCACCCTTGATTTATTTTTCCCCTGATATCGTCAGATATTAATGAATGCGCCGAGACGCCCAACCTGTGTCATCAGCAGTGCAACAACGTGTGGGGCTCGTACCGCTGCTCCTGCGAGCGCGGCTTCTACCTGCACACCGACAACAGGTACGATCACAAGTTATCAACAGGCAGTGCCAGGAGGATTGACAAGTGGGCAGGCGGCTCACCCGACACGACATTTCCGTCCGCAGGACCTGCATCGACGTCGACGAGTGCCAGGTGCACAAGGAGAGGCACCTGTGCGTGGGCGACTGCGTCAACACGCCGGGCAGCTACCGCTGCACCTGCCCGCCGGGCTACCGCCTCAGCAAGGACGGCCGCAACTGCATCGGTGAGTGACAAGTGCAATAGTGCAGCGAGCGACACGCGCGCGGGCGCCGCCGCCTGCTGGGTAGGCAACTCTTCGGGCGCCGATGCGCGCTGGGTGGCGGGCGGGTACTGGATGTACATGGGGTTGCCGTCCCGTCCGCAGATATCGACGAGTGCTCCACGGGGCAGAGCTGCCGCCAGCCGGGCGAGGTGTGCCTCAACATGCAGGGCTCGTTCCGCTGCAACGCGATCCGCTGCCCCGAGGGATACGTTCACGACAGCGCGCAGAAAAAGTACGTTTGCCGCACCATGCGACCACTATAGAGAATAAGCTCCCTCCCCCTTCTGCCATGATATTTTCACCGCGGTGTGCGAATATACTGTGCGACATCGCTGTGGTCCCGGACCCCATTTTTGAGGGATCTTCCACCGGCAACTTGTCTCACTCACTCACTCCACCCTGCAGCCGCTGCCGGCGCATCGCGCGCGGCTGCCCGCCCAACGACCACGAGTGCCGGCGCCAGCCGCAGCTCATGACGTTCAACTACATGACGCTCGTGTCCAACATGAGCATCCCGTCCTCGGGCGCGCTGGACCTGTTCGTGATGCGCGGCGCCGTCACCGCGGACACCCACACCAGCTTCTCGCTCGAGCTGGACAGCGCGCGCGCGCCCGCCGGCGTGCCCAGTGCAGCCCGCTCGCACTTCAGGCTCACACAGGTGGGAGGGATTCCAAACCAAACACGCCTCATTTTTTACAAGGTAGACGCACGTTAAAACCGTGTGGGGCTGAGCTAAAAGTGCGTCTACCTTGGCCTGCGGCGCGCTAAAGTTGGATGCTAAAACACCGATAATCTACAACTGGTATAGTTGTGCATTGGTGGTTGGCAAGCCTGTCCACATCTGTCATCCCACGTCTCACGCCTGGCGCTTCACCTCACGCCGTCTTCCCGTCGGTCTCCCCTTGGCGCATTCTGACAGGGCTGAGCATTTAAAGTTCAAATTAAATTTAAATTTAAATTTAGCTCAGCCAAAAATTTAGCTCAGCTAATGACAGGGCTGAGCATTAAAAGTTCAAATAAAATTTAAATTTAAATTTAGCTCAGCCAAAAATTTAGCTCAGCCAATGACAGGGCTGAGCATTGAAAGTTCAAATTAAATTTAAATTTAGCTCAGCCAATAAATTTAAATTTAGCTCAGCCAATGAAACGTGCTTGAATTTTCCTGAATATTTCTTGATTATTTTTTTTATTTTTTTTTGGTAAATATATCTGGACTTTTTATATCTTTTTTTCTGAAGTTTTCTTAATATCTTTCTTAATTATGGGTTTGGCAAAAAAACAAAATCAAAGGCTTTCCGATTCTTTCGCCTATGTTACTTGCTCTTCGCCCGACGCGCCCTGCTAACGTCCGCGGTGCTGCTCCGCCATGTCCGGTGCAGGTCCGCGAGAACCAGGCGGTGGTCGCGCTGGTGCAGCCGCTGTCCGGGCCGCAGGACGTGGAGCTGCGCCTCGTCATGGAGGTGTACAGCGGCAGCTACCTCGCCGGCCTGAACGTGGCCAAGCTCTACCTCTTCGTGTCGCAGTACGCGTTCTGAACGCGGCCGGCCCGTCGCACGGCCCGTCGCACGTCGCACGGCCCGTCGCACGTCGCACGGCCCGTCGCACGTCGCACGGCCCGTCGCACGGCCCGTCGCACGGCCCGTCGCACGGCCCGTCGCACGGCCCGTCGCACGGCCCGTCACACGGCCCGTCGCACGGCCCGTCACACGGCCCGTCAGACGGCCCGTCGCACGTCGCACGGCCCGTCACACGGCCACGGCCGTCACTTTTCGCGCGCTGTCCCTTGTTGCGTGCGCGCTCTTGTGAATCTCAGAACACTATGTACAAGTAGCAGTGCAATGTGTAAGATTGTGCGTAAAAATACAACGTTTCTCTATTCGTAAAAATGTGTCAGTTATCATTGAGCCCTCAGCGCGTGCAGTCTCGCGCCGGTGGGGTGCACCCTCAGGTGAGTCGTGTCTGCCGAAGGCTCGACTGCCAGCGTTCTGCACGCACCGACAACCCAACTGTGTGAGTGTCACACACTTGTAGGTGCGTAAATTTTCATTCGTACACTTGAACAAGTAAAAGTGTGAATTTTCCTAGAATTTTCACCCACTTGAAGGTATGCAAGTGTACGATAAGAAAACAAATTGACTCGCGTTCAAGTGGGCGACATTCACATGCTTTGGGTTTCCGTCCACTGCGGAACGAGATTTTTGTTGACGGGCCAAGTATGAGAGGCATGCGGTGCCCCCCACGTGACCACGCGCTGCCTCCGAGTCTCAGGCACGACGACGACCAAAGGGCCGAAGGAGTCAAGGGGAGAGGGGAGGGCGGGTGAGGCATCCTGAAGGTATGCCATACAGACAGTGCCTTTGCACACACACACGCACACACACTGACGCCGTTGACGCCACGAATACACTCACACACTGGCACGGCGCGGCGTGGGCTGGGCAGGTGTCCACTGCCCGTGCGCGCACTGCTACCAACATCCGGCAGCTGAATTGTAACACACACACACACATGGTCGCCATGGTCACCGCGAGTGTTATGTGTCGAAACGCTCCCCCGCGGCCTTGATCGCCCGCACTCCGCACCGCACATTGAATCATTGCGCGCATTGCGTCGCATATTTAACCGTTATTTAAATAATCGCCGCTCGCTCTTACACTTCGAGGTTCCCGTATCATATTGCAGTAATAACTGTCGTGTCTCGGGCGATGCTGCACAACTTACGGCGCCACGTTGGTTTCGCCGATATCCTTTTCGCGCCCCGCTCCCGCAGTACTCGAGTCTACATATTTCGACCTCGAGGTCATATTTCTCAAGTTTCCTCTGCAGCAAACGTCCACGACAATAGAGGCCCTTCGCGGCCGACGCGGACGGACGGCAGCGGAGCGGTCGACTTTATCGCGAGCGTGCGCGAGTATTGCCTCTCTTCTCTCTCCCTCTGCCGCCCCCACCCCTACCCCAGCTGCTATGGCGATAACGCACGACAAACTCCTTAGTAGCCGCGCGGCGCGGCAGTGGGGCGGGGCGGGGCAGGGCGGGGCGGGGCGGCCCGGCGCACCTCAGGGGGGCGGCGCGCATCTCTTCATGCTGCCCGCCCCGCCCCGCCCGCACAATGCTGTTGTGTGCAAGCGGTGCACCGTCGGGCACGCGCAGAGCGGCAGCGGCACTCACCCGCACCGAAACATCCGCCCCGCCGCGTACCCGTCCGTGCCGTGCGATATCCCGCCTTATCTTGGCGATATCCCCCCCATATCTTTGCGATAATATCGCCTCACTTTACGCGACATGCGACGATATTGGCTTGTAATTCCGCCGCCATCGTCACGATTATCGGGACATGTCGCGATGTGCGAAAGTCTTTGTCGAGTTTGGCCTGCATATCGACGCTGCATCATATCGCCGCGATGAGAAGCTCTCGCTCTGTTGTCGCTCAAGGCACGGCAGCACCGCCCACCCCCGCTGCCCCCTCATACGCGACCAGGTGCAGCCGGCCCGGGCTGCGGGCCGAAAAGTTTCTCATACCAAGGCTGGGCCGGTGGCTGGGACTGGCGGTGATGGAGTGGCCGGCCCGGCCGGCGGGTCCGCGACCAGGGCGGCCCTTATTTCTTATTCTCTGTTTGGCAGCAGCAGAGGGGCGGGGCGGGGCGGGGCGGGGGCGGGGCGGGGAGGGCAGCGCTCCGTAAGGCCCCTAGCCCCTGCCTGGGCCGGGCCGGGGACGAGGGACGGACCACGCGGCTCGCGTTACCGAAGGGCGTCGGCCACTTTTCAAACTAGATTAGAGGGATCGAGATGGGGCAGATGAGATCATAGGAGGATGACGCGGCGGGGCGGAGGAGGGCCCCTTGCCATTCCATACAAAGTGGAGGTTCGAGGGGAGATTGGCGCAGGTGGAGGGGGGGGAGGGGAGGGGCTGGTCGCCCTTTCTATTATGCAATATGGCCGACCTGCCCGACCGTGTTTGGCCCGGGTTCAACATACCTAAATCCTGCGGGAGCGCCATCAGCCAGGAAATTAGTTTGCTGCGCCGAGAGCGACTTGGTCCGGGCGAGCAAGGTGGTGGCGGGTGGCGGCTGGCACATCCTGCGCCGACTGGTTCAAAGAGGGTCGCTCTCGTGTCCTAGTCGCACTCATACAGAGCCACCGCCACCCGCCCCGACCCACGTGCTAGAAGTACAGCACAGAGGACACATAGCAGCATTGCGCGTCTGCCTACCCGAGGGGCGACACGGCGCCTCGCGGCTGGAGCCGGGACAGGCAGACCCAGGCAGACCTGCGTGCGTGCTGTCACGTGTCTCTGAAACACCCTGTACGAGACAAGCGCGATCCTGTGAATCAGTCTACTGCTGGACCGCCGTGCCCCGTGCCCGGGTGAACGGCCGCTCTTATTTCACCCGCATTGCCAAATCAGTCACTCCAATCCGTCAACCCCCGCACATACCCTGCGGACGGCTCGGCTCACAGGTGCTGTGCTGGCGCTGGCGTCCCCTACCCCGGCCGGCCGACCGGCGCACATCGCGGTCATACGGCGCGGGGCGTCGCGGCGCGTCAGGGACGGGTGCGTCGGACCAGCCGTTAAAATGACCCCAACGAGCCGTGACACGCGGGGGTGAGCGCGGCGGCGTCGCGACCGAGTCCGCGGCTCTGCTCCTCCCCTCCCCCTCCCCCTCCCCCTCCCCTCCCTCCTCCCTCCCCTCCCATCCCCACTCCCCTCCAAGACGGCACGTCGGCGTGGTGTCCGAGATGCAGTGCGCTGCCCTAAGTGACTCGCGCCGGGCGCGAGACAGTACCGTCCTCCCTCCCCTCCTCCTCCACCGCCGCCGGTACTTTTCTGGCCGGCTAGGCCGGGGCTGGACGAGCTCCTTTGCGCCTCGGACCGTGACCCCTTGGGCGCACCGGAGCATGGCAGCACGCGTCTGGCGCGCGCCCCGGCCCGGCCCCCGGCCTGCCTGGCCTGACCCGCCGGACCCACTCTCCACCCTGCTCCTCGCCGACTTCCTGGAGGGCTGTGCTGTGCATGCGGTGCGCTACCCTCCGCCCCACCGCCCCCGCCGCCCCCGCCACCCCCGCCGCCCCCGCCGCCCCCGCCCCGCCCCCGGCCTATAGGGAACTGCGCCAAGCGCTGACTTGCACCTCCGTGTCATGTCTCAAGGCTCGCCTTCATTAGAGGTCGTTGTCGTCGACGTGGTCGTCGACGTGGTCGTCGACGTGGTCGTCGACGTGGTCGTCGACGTGGTCGTCGACGTGGTCGTCGACGTGGTCGTCGACGTGGTCGTAGGAGAACTGTCCCCGCTATCGTAGCTGACGACCACGCCGACGACCACGGCCCCTTATTGTAGACAAGCCTTTAGGTCGCGGCGCGCGATGTTTCCTGTTGGAGGCCAAAGGCAGATGCAGCGCCCGCTTGTCTTCGCCGTGTTTAGGCTACCCATTGCCTACTTTTCTGGCTACACACACACACACACACACACACACACGCTCGTAGGGACCGCGGAGCATGCGCGGAGCCACCACCCCCGCACCGCGCCGCGCCGCCCCCCGCCCCACGTCCACGTGCTCTATCGCCGCCGCTGTTGTGTGTTGTCGGTTACCGTTTCAACTCCTCTCCCCTCCCCTCCTCTCCCCTCCTCCCCCTCCCCCTCCCCCTCCCCCTCCCCCTATAGCGCCCTATGGGCAGAGCAGCGGCGCGCGAGCGGTGCGGTGCGATGCGGCGTCGCATTCGTCACGACCTCTGTCGGCGGCGAGTCCAAGCTCCCTGCAGTGCTGCCGTGCCGTGATGTACACGGACACGCCGTGTGAGACGTGTGTAGTGTATCGAGTCATACGATACCAGGTCCCGCCTGCATCACGGACGTAAAGCACGAAACTTTGTGATTATAGTATTAGTTTTCGCGCGATCGCTGCGCTGCTGTGTAGGACTGTTGATCATTTGCTCGGAAAGCAAGAAAGAGACGAGTTGGGGCAGGGCGGGATTTGCACCATTAGGAGATGATTAGGAGGCGATTGCCTCGGGGCGGGGCGGGGCGGGGCGGGGCGGCCCTGGCGCTCGGCCCACACCCGCCCTGCTCGCCTCGCCTGGCAGCTGCTGGGCTGGGGCCCTGGACCCCGCGCGGGGCTCCGGGCGGGGCGGGGCGCGCGGGCCCGACCCCGACAGCTGCCAGAGGCGACCCTCCGTCCTCCACGCCCTCCACCCTCACTGCCTCTGGACCCGTGGCAATAGCGCGGGCCGCGCAACATTCGATGGCACTGCTAAAAATATGTTGACAATTCGTTAAACCCGTCAAACGTAAAGTCAAGTAAAGTTCAAAAAGAATGGTTGGGTCTGTAAACGGTTTTGAACCGCATCATTGCAATGAACCGTGCCCGTCTGAGTGTGTGTGTGTGTGTGTGTGTGTGTGTGCGTGAGGGGGTAGGGGTGGGCGAGCGCAGCCGTGCCTCCGTGCCCACCTGGCGTGGCAGGGACTGCTGAGAGAGAGAGAGAGAGAGAGAGAGAGAGAGAGAGAGAGAGAGAGAGAGAGAGAGAGAGAGAGAGAGAGAGAGAGAGAGAGAGAGAACACTATGGGGCGGGGCGGGACGAACCTTACCGTTGGCGCGTGCCAGCAGCCCGGCCCGGCCCGGCCCGCATGGGGGCGGCTCTGTAATGACAGGGTGGGACAGGACCGGGGGGGTACCTGGGCCTGGGCCCTGGGCGTGTCTGTGTGTGTGTGTGTGTGTGGATGCTGTGTTGTAGCGCGCTGGGCCGAGGCGGGGCTGGGCGGGGCGGGTGGCAGGGCGGGTGGGGCGGGGCGGGGCGGGGCGGGGCGGGGCGGGGCGGGGTGGGGTAGGGGTGGCGGCCCATGCGCGCTGCTGCGTGTTCTTTTCTCTCCGTTTGAAATTGTTTGTGGGGGAGAACTTCATGACGAAAATGATGGGTTCGAAAATAAGTCTCCCGAATGACGGCGACAGCACTGACGGGATATAGGAGAGAAAGCTCATTCTGAGTCTCAAACCAAACGCACATCTTATCCTTGGTGTCATCCTTACACCCGACCAAACTCTTCCCACCACTACCAACCTCTTTTCTTTTCGCCCAAAATAATAAGGAAACTATTCTCTTTCTTGTGGAGGTGGTGGAGGATGGCGGAGGGTGCGGACGTGGTTTGTATCGCTCCGTCTCTCTCCTAAAGGTTTTGGTGGTTTCCCTCAACCTCAAAGTATACGCGACTGTTAGGTGGGTGGGCGCGTCCCTCGCTCGTCCTTTGTTTTACTTTTGTTTCTGCCGGGCGAATTTCAAGAAAAAGAATTAAGGCGCAATCCAGCTCCGCAGCGGGGTGGACGCTGTCCCGCGGGGCGGACCGGAAGTGGCGCGACCCGGGAAGGATGACCACCACGGTGCCCCGCCCCGCCCCGCCCCGCCCCGCCCCGCCCCGCCCCGCCCCGCCCCGCCCCGCCCCGCCCCGCCCCGCCCCGCCCCGCCCCGCCGCGCCCTGCCATACACGCAGGGAACCATATCATTTATGAGCGGGCGACACTGGGCGTCATTAGCGTGGACTGGGCAACATCCGGTGAAGGGCCCGGTCCCGGGGGCGGAGGGGGTGGGAGGAGGGGGGCGGAGGGGGTGGGAGGGGGAGGCCCGGGGGCGGAGGTGGGAGGGGAGGCCCGGGGGCGGAGGGCCCGGGGGGCGGAGGGGGGTGGTAGGGGGTAATTACAACGGCGCATCGCCGCCGCAGCTACGATTTGAGCGCAACGGAGAGAGGAAGGGTCAGTGGGACGACCTTTTTTTTTTTTGGTTTTTGAGGAGAAAGAAACAGCGCAGTGACCGGTACTCGAACCCACGACACCATGAAGTCTCACGATGTCATCAAGTGCAGAGGCGTGGTCCGTCGGGAGGGACATGTAGTCGTGGAGGAGCGTTAGAGTGTCGCGACCGAGCCTCCGGCGACCTTGGAGGGGCCGCGGAAGAGCATGAATGGGTAATGTGTAGAGCGGTGCGGTGCGGCGGGGCGGGGCGGGGCGGGGCGGGGCGGAGTGGCGGAGGGCGAGGAGGACGTATCGGGCAACATTATTGCAGCATCTAACCCGGCCCGGGCGGCCGGCCGGGCGAACAGGTTTGCCTCGTGGACGCACTCACCACGGGCCACGCCCCGCCACGCCCCGCCACGCCCCGCCACGCCCGCAGTCACCGCGTCATTGTCATCAAAGGCTCATCTTTCCTCTCCGGAAGGGGGCGTGGTCGGGCGGGGCGGGGCGGGGCGGGGCGGGGCGGGGCGCGCTCCAACGGGCCCCGTGCGGTCCACCAGTAGAGCGGAGAGGAAAGGGTTATATGGTCTGATCAAACTCACAACGAAAACTGAACTCGACTCCAGAGAAGCAGACCCGAAACACTCCACTCGAATCTCGTGTTTTGTTATCATGGGTTTATCTGTCCCTGTGCGTGTAAAAGTATCCATCATATTTTCGAATCGTTCCGACAAAAATAATCGACTCCAATACACGGTTTAAAAATAGCACGGAAAAAAACTGTGAAAAAAGTCTGGTTAATATGTTACCAAGTCAGTCCGTATTTTTTCCGTGGATATCACGGAACTACCACAGACGCTTTCCATACCTCTACGTGGTAATCACGGTGTCTGCGGTTGACTTATTGAGAAAAGTACGAAAAAGGTCCATCTGTACAAATCCACGGAATTTTCTCACAGCATAATAGGTCTGTTTCTCTGCTACAGAAAATATGAATGTTACCAGCAATGTTTCATTTTATTTCCTTTTTATTTGTCAATGCGTGTCAAGATTATTCTCTTTTCACTGGTGTCCGCGGAATGTCTCACAACGATTGTGTACTTCGAGTTTGCCGTGTCGACTGGCTCACACATAACAGATTACGCGACTGGTGCTGGTGCATCCGACAAACGGCGGTGTGGGCGGGGCGGGGCGCGGTGGGGCGGGGCGCAGCGGGGCGGGGCGGGGCGGTGCGCGGCGGGGCGGGGCGGGGCGGGGCGTTGGGTGGGATGGGGTTCCCCGCGGCTGCACTCCCGGGGGCCCCACGGTCCGCCTCCTGATCGGGAGAGGGTCGTCAGCTGTCACCTGAGCCCTGCCCTGCCCTGCCCTGCCCTGCCCTGCCCTGCCCTGCCCTGCCCTGCCCTGCCCTGCCCTGCCCTGCCCTGCCCTGCCCTGCCCTGCCCTGCCCTGCCCCGCCCTGCCCCGCCCTGCCCCGCCCTGCCCTGCCCTGCCCTGCGGAGAGCGGGCCAGGCCGCAGCGCGGTGCAGCGCAGCCAGGCGCAAAGCCGAGCCGACACCTTGGCGTCTTTGGTGTCCACTCGAACGCGTATGGACGGGGTGGGGTTGGGCGAAACAGCGGCGCGGCTGTCAAGAGTAAAAAAGCGAACAAAGCCACACTTTTCATATGTGTGATGGCGCCAGTGAGACCGTTACTCCCTATTAAGATGGGAGGTTCCCTAGCGCGGTCGTCATATTTGTTCGAGCAGCGTGTATATACGCACGCACAAGTGCAAGAAATATCGACGTTATGAATGGTTCCACTACGCACGCCACTAAAACGACAACCCTCACTTGCACGATATGAGCAGGCGCATCTGCTGCAGGGCAGGGCAGGGCAGGGCAGGGCAGGGCAGGGCAGGGCAGGGCAGGGCAGGGCAGGGCAGGGCAGGGCAGGGCAGGGCAGGGCAGGGCAGGGCAGGGCAGGGCAGGGCAGGGCAGGGCAGGGCAGGGCAGGGCAGGGCAGGGCAGGGCCGGGCAGGGCAGGGCCGGGCAGGGCAGGGCAGGGCAGGGCATTACTTAGGCTGATCGGATTGGCACGGGGCCGGCCGGACCCAGGACCCAGCGCGCGGGCCGGTCGGCCACGCTACCCAGGTACTTCAATAAAGTCTTATCAGGGCCGCGCCGGGCCGGGCCGGGCCGCGGGGTGGTGGCGGCGTGCCGGCCCGCAGCATCACGGCGACATGTCACGGTGCGTCCGGGCGGGGCGGGGCGGGGCGGGGCGGGGCGGGGCGGGGCCTGTTTACGACCGTCCCCCTCTTGTTTTCCTTGGGAGCCCCATGCACCGCCACCGCGGGCCGGGCCGCGACACTAACCGCCGCTGCTCACGGGGCCCCCCGGGGGGCAGGCGGGGCTCTCCGCACGCGTGAGAACGGAACTCGGACTGATTGGTAAAAGGAAGGGGAGTACTACACTACACCTGTACGCAGGGGTCGGTGCTATTTTTGAAATTTTGCGCGACTAATGAAAAGCAAACTGCAACTCAGTTATTACCGCTATGACTACTACTGTACACGTTCGGACTGCACTCCGCGGCGCGGTGTATGGCAGTGCTGCGCGAATCTGTGCGCACGCCCCGCCCCGCCCCGCCCCGCCCGATACCATCGCCCTACCTGCCGGCCTGCAGTCGTTTCCTCGACCGACTCACTTTTATTTCCCCGCCGCAGCTGTGCGCTAGGCGCCAGGGGCGCCCTTGCCCGGTGGGTGGACCCTGCCTCTGTTTTTAGCCGATGATACGCTACATGTTTCTTTTAATACCCGAAGCCTATAAGCAAGTATAAAAAAGATAATCAAAAGTTGACAACGCTTGATATTTTCCTTTTTACACGCACGTGCGTGCCTCGTTTTACCGAAAATGGTGAACTAAAAAGAATGTATATCCAGGCTTGCAAAAAAAAGGAGAAAAAAAAGCGCCAGCACAGCGCCGGTATCCGATCCGAAACACGCGAATAACACTGCGGCCGGCGCCTGGCTGTGCCACGCCACGCCACGCCACGCTAGCCAGGCCAGCGCCGGGCCAGCCCGCGCCGCACAAGGTGACCTCCATGACATCACGAGTGTGATGCATCCGCGGGCATCCGACCCGGCCCGCCCACAGACGTGGCACTTCGTTAGCATTTTGGGAGGCGATCTATAAGCGGCCCTCGAAGCATTGTTATATGATTATTGTTATCGCAGTGGTGGTAGGAAGAGCGCCCACATAAAAGCATAACGATATTTTTTTCTGCCTCTTACATCGCACTGTATACAAGAATAATGTTTAATATTTGTCATTATAAAATTTCGAAGGAAATTGACAGGAAAATTGGGAAAGGTGAGATAAATTTTTATGGGCCCTGTTAATTTATTTAAAACAAATGAATTTCGCAGCACGCGGCCTCGGCCGGCCGAGGCTGGGCGCACAACTAGACTGAAACAGAGGCCCAGTGTTGCGGGTCCCGCCAGCCCCATGCTGGGAGGTGCGATGAAAGGACGCCAGCCGCGGACTATTGTGCACCAATCACCGTCCTCGCACCAATTTCAGAGAGAGAGAGAGAGAGAGAGAGAGAGAGAGAGAGAGAGAGAGAGAGGGAGAGAGAGAGAGAGAGAGAGAGAGGTAGTGAATGGTGTGGCACGGCACCCACGCCCATGGCGGTGCCAATATGCTCGCTCCATGCATAAACCAGCACCGCAGTCTCTCCTAATCATTTGCCAACTCAGTCAGGTCTGATGAGCCGCCATGTGTGTTTGTGTGTTGTGACGCGATTGTGTGTGTGTGTGTGTGTGTGTGTGTGTGTGTGTGGCGCGCGCGCGCGCGCGCGTGCGTGAACGACGTTGTAGCGCCTTTTGGCGCGGCACTTCGCGTTTGCGGGGACAAGCGCTCGACACAATCGCGTTCCTAGATCGTAATCCATCAGCGATTTGAAAATCTCTACTATCGACTCAAACGGTCCGCCCAATCGCCGCCGCCGTGGGTGTCCGCATCGGTTGTCTGCTTCAAATTTCGCTCGAGTCGAGGAAAATTTTTCCCACCGTCCCAGCCGACGAGGTGGTCCAACAGCACCGAACTAAAGTGTTTCCCAGCAACTTTATAGGGCTCTATTTCTTTTGCAATGTACCCCCCCCCCCCTCCCTGCGCGCTGAACCCTCCGCTCGGCCCCGCCCCGCCCCGCCCCGCGTGCTGAATCTCTGATTATCGACAGAGATAGCCTCGACGCGATGCGGCGGGGAGTTCAAAACGGACTTGTTCTTCTCCGCCGGCCGGGCCGCAGGCCGCGGGGCGCGGGAGGGGGGGGGGGCACCGACACCCTGGAGATTTACTCCGCTTAATGGTGAGTCCTTGTTCATGGAAACAATCGCAGCCGGACCGCGGGGCGGGGCGGGGCGGGGCGGGGCGGGGCGGGGCTTTATTGCGTGCATTGCGGTGCACTGCGCCCCGCGGCCATCTAGCGAGCATGTGTGTGCGCTGTACGTTATATTGACGCTCTTGAACCTCCTCTGCATTTAAATTGAACCTTATCTTTAAAACAAAGATGTACCGTTTGGTATAGTATTTGTAAGCTTCTTTCCACTTACAAGTCCCAAAACTCAAATAGTCTGGTTTGTTGTTCGGGAAATTATCATAGATTTGCAGAATTCACACTTTAAAAAAAAAAATTGCGGACATGAAGAAGTGAATTTCTTGGAGCACATGAAGGCTTGTCTCGCCCGCATATAGGCGCCCGCCCGCCGGCCTGGCTCGTGGCGCGGCCTGCAGGTGTCATGCTCCAGCGGTTGTCTACTCGCCACTCCAGCTGCTCCGGGCCCGGCCCGGCCCGGGCTCCAGCCGGCAGGAGCGGCTCCAGCAACGTCTTGAGGGGGAGCGAGGGAGCGCAGCGCGCCTTATGGCCCGTGAGCGAGCGAGTGCGTGTGTGTGTGTGTGAGTGTCGTCAGATGGCGCACGCCAGATGCACCGTTAAAAATATTATTATCTAGTCGGTTTTAGGTTTGGGGAGGCGTATACGCTGAGGGTGACTAATGGCAAAAGGGTTTCGGTATAGGATTTTAATTTTTAACGATGCACTCTATCAGAACGGGGCTCGTACGAAGACAAAAATCAAAAATGATAGGTTTAAGTATAAACTTTTAATGATGTGCCCCTCATTTGCTTAAAGAATTCCTCGGCTATGGATTGCTTGATCCCACTTTTCCTTTCCGCTTCACTTTACCCGCTTTCCTCACTGCTCTTTAAGCCACAAACGAATTGCTTCCTGCGCTGTCACGGGCCTAGGCGCCTGTGCGCTAGGAGCCTTGGAAAAGAAAACGCACTGTTATTGTGCCTCTGAAATGTCAACGCGAAACGGACGGGGCTTCTCAGCGCGGGGCGGCGCGGCGAGAGTGAGCGGTAGAGCACTAAGTGCTAAGAGCTAGAGAGGGCGGGGTGGGGCGGGCGGATGGAAGCAGGGGCGAATTTATGGCTGTTGGATTACTGGCCTAGCCAGGAAATTCAACAGAAACGCAAGTATTTTTGGATGTTTCTATAGGCACACGTCAGCCAGGGATCCGTAACCTAACACGAATGTGCTTACAACGTTACGTTAAAGTTAAAACTTTTAACACATGGGCCACTGACGAAACTTTAAGTTGTGGACTAAGTGTGCCGGATAGAAGGTGGACATATTCACCAGATTGATTTTCGACAGCCGATATAACGTTACAACTTGAACTTTTAATAAAATTTCGAAACGTTACGATATAGTAACTAACGCAAAGCAAAGTTATGTTAAGTTACGGACCCCTGACATCAGCGCTTCCGCTCTTGTGCTCCACGTTGTCCAAGTACTTCCTTCGAGCGGAGAAATAGGTTATGAAGGAAAAGAAAACAACGTTGGTGAGCTTAAATCTGGAGCGTGGTGATAGAAAGAGAGAAAGAATGAAAGAAATGTATGAAGAGAGAGAGAGAGACAGCCGACCCGAACCCCGACGACGTCCAGGTGCGTCGCTGGGCGCGCGCAAGGGTTGGGGAGAGTGCTGCGCGGGGGCGGGGCGGGGCGGGGTGGGGTGAGGCGTCCAGCTGGAGTGCGGTGGTGGGGGAGGGAGGAGTGCAGCCGGTAAGGCGCGGCGGTGCGGTGCGGCGCGGCGCGGCAGACTCCTCTCCCCTCTCTCTCGCACCGCCGGCGCGGCCCGGCCCGGCCCGGCCCGACCGCCTCGCCACGCCCGCCCCGCCCCGCCAGCGCACAGCCAGCCAGTCAGTTCATCCCGATCACGCCGCCGAGGAGGTTGGGCACGGCACCGCTCCGCTCCGCGCCGCCCCACGCGCTCCTCGTCATGCTCGTCGCCGAGGCCGCC
The DNA here is from genome assembly GCA_033675135.1 of Frankliniella intonsa. NCBI lineage: Eukaryota > Metazoa > Arthropoda > Insecta > Thysanoptera > Thripidae > Frankliniella > Frankliniella intonsa. The sequence continues at coordinate 3,498,095 of CM066254.1, forward strand.
GACGGCGCCGAAGCATCCCCGTCGTTGTAACCGCGTCTCGCGAGGAGCTTCCTGCGGGGAATTTTATTCTTTGGGGGAGAGGGTAACGACGGCAAGAAAATAGTCACGCCGTGTTGTCACGCCCGACTTTTAATGAAAGAGGGGGTGAAACAAATAACGAATAAAAATCACCTAAGCGCGTAATCTGTGATCGCGTCTATTGACAGTGACGGAGTGGGAAGGAATCAGTGAAAAGTTAGTGTGTGTTGTGCGTTGGCCAGTGTGATCGAGTGTTCGACGAGTTGGGCCCGGCCTGGCCGCGCGGAGGCCCCCCTTGGCCTTCCCCAGCGTATTGGATAACCGCTCTGCCCCGACGCAGCCGCTCCCCAGAGGTAAGACAAAGACAGCAAGTCTGTCGCGGCGGCTGCTACTGCTGCGGCAGCGACGGCGACGGCGCCTTGATATCTTCTTTTTGCGATACTAATAATAATTTACCTACCCCGTCTAATCCTTTATACACTCTCCTCTCTTTTTTCGTGCTGGCCTGGCCGGCCCCCAAGGCCGACCACGTGGTCTTGTACACGCACGCGTGCGCATGTGTGTGTGTGTCGATAGCAATTAAACACGACGTATGCGGGGAGTAACATTTTAATAATAATCCCATCAGCGGGCCTTGCAGCAGCGCGCTTCGCCCCCCCCGCCCCGCCCCGCCCCGCGCGGACGTTGGAGTCTGCTCCATTTTTCTCGCCGTTTTGGTCCCGCGGCGTGCCGACAGGCCATGCCCGCCATGCCGCGGCTGCCCGTGTCGATTACAATCTCCAAACACACGAAAAACACACGGCGGGTCGCCTCCCGCCCCGCCCCGCCCCGCCCCACCTCGCGACCGCTCCCTCCGACCCGACCCGCGCTCTAATATCAATCAGCTGCTAGACCGCTGCCCGCCCGCCCGGCCACCACGCCACGCCACACCACGCCCCGCGCCCCGCCCGCCCCACCCCCGCGAGTTCCCCCGCGCACGTCATTTAGACCAATTCCCGCCAATTAAGAAACATTGAGTAGCATTCTTTATTAAGTTTGTTTCGCGTCTGCTTACATCGGCCGATATCCTCCCCGACGCCTGATTCATTCAGATTTAGCCGGTGGGGCGGGGCGGGGGGGGCGGGGCGGGGCGGGGCGCTGGTGGTGCGACGTTATGTTACGAGGGGTCCTCCCCTCGCGAGGCCAGCACGTCGCTTGTGGACATCTGCCGCCTCCCGGCCCGGCTCCGGGGCCCGCAGCTTATCAGGCGGGGCGGGGCGGGGCGATAGTGAGGGCAACGTCCCGGGGAGCAGGACACCGCCCCGCCCCGCCCCGCCCAGGAGGCCCAAGGCTCCGCGGCGCACTGCGTAGAGCAATGCGAGTGGTGGAAGGCTTGTCCTCGCCCTCCGCGTGGTCATTGATAAACGCATTATCGATGTCTGTCACGACATTGCCTCGTTTGTTGTTTTATACTAGTTGTAGTAGAGGAGCGTGCTTGCGTTACGCGGGGGATCAGTTTGTTGTCGAGTCGAGGAGTGCGGCGTCGTTTCCCGTTTCTGTTGTCTTAGGCTTATACCTTTCTCCCAGACAACACACACACACACACACCTCACCTCGCCTCCCCCTTTAGTTAGGAGCCTAAAATGGATGCAGCTGCTCCTGCAGCAGCAGCCCCCTGGGCTCTCCCCGCCCCACCCCGCCCCGCCCCGCCCCACCACGCCCCGCCCAGCCCCGCCCCGCCCCGCCCCGCCGCCAGACGCCCGCCCATCTGTCCACCTCTAGCAGCTCGGATGCTGTAGGGGAGGGGAGGGGGTGCGTGTCCTCAGCTGTAGCGGCCCGTCCCGTCGCCATGTGGGTTCCGGTGACCCCCCTCCCCCCCGTGGGGGCTGCACCCGACGCCACTCCACTGTTGCTTCCGGCAGGTTCGACACTCCCCCCCCCCCCCGGCCTCTTATTGCTCTGCTTACGATCACGCTGGCTGGCGCCTTTGTCGAGATTTTTCCTCCGTCCCGAGAGCCGCTCCATCCTGCCGGCCGGCCGGCGCACAGCAGCGGGCCTGCGGTACACCGCAGAGAGGGGGAGGGGTGGGGGTGCTCGTGTGAACATGCTCCGGTTGCAGTGATCGGCCCGCGGCCACTGGGCGGAACAACATGTTGGCGTTTTTGTTTTGCCCTTTCCGTCTCTCCCCCCTCCCTTCTCTCTCCCCCTCTCTCCCCACTCTCTCTCCTTCTCTCCCTCCCTCTCCCCCTCTCGCTCCTGCCCTCCGTGCGCGGCTCCAGTAAGGTCCGTGCCTCTCACAACAAGGCATAACGTAAGGGCCCCACTACTGTCCTCCGCATGCCTTATAGTTATGCCCCGCCCCGCCCCGCCCCGTGCGCGCGTCATGCAGGATATTGATCTCGTAAATTGGTTTGCATGCTCTGCTCGTGCGCCCGGCGCGGCGGTACCCCCCCCCCCCCCCCCGGGCCCCGGGTGCCTCTGGGGGGCGCCGCGCCGGTCCGCGCCGCCTCTAAATAACAAGCAGCCATCTCGTCCCGTCCGGGCTATAACAAAGTATCTCGCCATTCATCACTACCTCCTCGCTACCTCTCTCCACCTTTCTCTCTCTCTCTCTCGCTCTTTCGCTCGCTCTCCCTCTCTCCCGCTCTCCCTCTCTCGCTCTCTCACTGAGCAGCCTAATCCTCGTTCGTATCCCGAGCGTCCGGCCGGAGCCGGGGTCGGGGAGTCCTCCAACCACCGCGGGATTTATTGAACGTACAATCAATTTGCCTCGGCAAACAGGAGGAGGGGTGTGGGGGGCGGTGGGGTGCCTTTTAGTTGTACGTAAAAGAAAAACGAACGGTTTATGAGCGAGTAGACGTGAAGAGAGGGGAGGTAAGAGGGCGACTGGAGAGAGGTTATAACGCGCGCCATTCTCGTTGGTATCGGTGCATCTGCTGTCGCCGAGAGGTCGGGTGGGGCTCGCCCCGCCCCGCCCCGCCCCGCCCCGCCCGGTTGCGGGGGTAATTTAGCGAGGAGGTTCTCTTCTGCTGCTCCGCTCGGAGGTGTATGAGGACGCTCTTGAAATGGCACATCTCCGAGCGCGCGCGCGCGCGCCCGTCCTGGCCTGGAGGGAAGGCCAATAACAAATCAGATAAAAATCGCATTTCCTCCCTCGCCGTCGTGTGCATGCATATGCCGCCCGTCGCCGGTTATTCTTCTCTTTCGCGAACAGCTGATTACGCTCGGCGGTCGGCGACTTTCTGGGAATGAACAAAAGCCTCCGTCCCCGCGGTCCCATGGCGGCCCCGCCCCGCCCCGCCCTGCCCGCGGCGGCGCGGGGTGCGGTGCGGTGCGGTCCTATTTTTAGAGCTCTCCCCGTCGACTCCAAGACCCTGCTCTGCTCCACGTCGTGTTCCGGTGAGCGGGCCGGGGCCGGGGCCGGGGCCGGGGCCGGGGCCGGCCGGGCTGAAAACTATTTACGGCCGACTCGTTTATTTCGAGCTTCTGGCGGCTGGAGGAGAGATGGTGCGCGCCCTTGTCTGCTACAACTCGCGCGCGGGAAAAATAAATATTTTAAACCCGCTCGATATCTCGAGCTCGCGACTGACGTCCGTGTAACGTCACGCAGACGCGGCGCGGCGTTACCTTGTGAGACAAACCGTTCTGGACCAGTGACACAACTGGCGATGAGACGAGACGGTGACGGCGGCGCGGTCTCGTCACGTGACAGACACGCGTGCGCTGCTGCGGTGTGGGAGAGAGAAAGTTGACCCCCTGCGGCGGGCTAACGACACCTCCGCCCCCTCGCGGCGCAGCGGAGAGAGAGAGAAAGAGCTAGCGAGTGAGACGGACGGATGCTGCGGGCAAAGGGCGTGTCCTGGAACCATTTACAAACAGCACCTTCTTCTTTTTTCGAAGACGCCCTCTCTCGACGATCGTCCTAAGTTATGCCTTTTACCGTCTGTTCCTTCTCTGCTTCGCTACATACATCTCTCACAGACAATAACACCTATGGCCTGTTCGAACAGGGGGCGAGAATTTATCACTGACGATCAAAGATGGTTTCTGACGAACTTTATATGTGTGTGTGTTTTTTTTTATCCGCACGCAAAGCAGCAGTGGAATTCCCCTTGGCGCGCGACCGCTCTCCTCTCGTTTTTCGTCATACTCGTATAACATGGCGGTTGGGCGTCAGCGAGTATCTAGAGGAATGAGGCTGGAGCCGTCATGCAAAATAAGAAGGGCGAGCCGAGCCGAGCCGGCGAGGAAAGTCTTAATCACCCTTGTAGACGTACCGCGTACAGCCCAGCCTCTCTCGCTCTCTCACACACACGGTGACATGTGCCTCGCCCCTTTCCTCACACGTCTCTCTGTCTCTCTCTCTCATCTTGGACGGAATCAGGGTGAAAACGCGTGCGCCGGCGTACAGGAGCTGCTCGCGTCTGAATGAGGCGGGCGCGGCGGGGCGGGGGGCGGGGCGGGGCGGGCGCCGTGCCAGACCAGACCAGAGGTCTGAACGCGTGAGGGGACGGGAGCGCAGCCTAGCGATGTGGGAACATCGCGATAAATGGAAAGGAGATAAAAATGTGAAAAAAAAGAAAGAAAAGAACAGTATCACTATCTGAGGGATTGATTCGGAGGCCCAACGCGTTTGTTCGTTTTTTTGTGTGGTTACGGCGCTCTACTGGACTCGGAAGCATCTAGTCGGAACGCCTCGCCTCGGGCGATATCGCGGCGCGATAGCCTAGACTCTGAGTGCGGCGTGGCGTGGCGTGGCGTGGCCCGGGGAGTGAGGTATCACAAGCGGTACACTGCAAAGTCATAATAATTATATTTTGCGAAGAGGCGCGAGAGTGCTTTATACGGCGAGGGACATTAGCAGCCCCGACCGGACCCGACCCGACCGTGTCATCACACCAGCTGTTCTGAACGGAAGCGTTGGAGCGTACCGTACCGCGTGTACGTCGTAACTCGCGGCCATCAGCGCTGAGGGAGAGGGAGGGAGAGAGAGGGAAGGCGAGCTGTGTGGGTAGTCGTGAACAGGGGCGAACAAAAAAAAATTTCACTGCCATCGAAATGCGTTATGACGGCCCCTGGCGAAATGAAAGTGATATTATGGCACACCTTTCGGTGGTGCGGCGGGGTGCGGCGGGCGCTCCCAGACCAGAGTGGTGACCTGCCGGACGACCTCGGCGGCGCGACCTGGCCAACATGACCCGCGGGAGAGGAGCCGAGCCGAGGCGAGCGGAGCGGTCAGCGCCATCTAACCGGCGTGGTGGCTGCCCTGCTCTGCCGGAGCGGCCAGCTTGTGCAAGCGTTACGTTCGGAGGGCAAGTAGTTACCCTCTCTCTCTCTCTCTCTCTCTCTCTCTCTCTCTCTCTCTCTCTCTCTCTCTCTCTCTCTCTCTCTCTCGATGTTATGCCCTCTCTTCCCACCTGTCGCTGCCAGCCGCAAGCGCCTGAATGTTTTCATAGGCGACCGCGATGCGGAGGTGTGCACTCTGTGACACTGCAGAGAGGTCTACGTCCTCTGACCCGCCGCGCCGCCCCTCACCGCACCGCAGCTGCTGAACAGGTTGCTCTCTCCATCCCTCTCGGTGCTCTGTCTCTCTCGCTCCGCTGGTGAGAGTGCGCCTCTGACGAGCAGAGAGAGAGAGAGAGAGAGAGAGAGAGAGAGAGAGAGAGAGAGAGAGGGAGAGAGGAGAGACACAGCAGGCCGTTGCGACTCACCTCCTCCAGATGCAATACCCGACCGCATACTTTCTCAACGAGATTGGCGTCCTGAAGTGTCGACGCGTCGCGTCTCTGTTCCCTTTGACCCCGCTCCGCCCCGCCCCGCCCCGCCCCGCCTGCATGGCCGTGCCGTGCCGGGCGCCAGCAGGCCTGCGCCCGCATTCCTGCTCTCCTGCTGCTGCTGTGCCACCTGCAGGTTGATAAGACCCCGGTGTACAGTGATAAGGCTCCCCGATACCGACCCCTTCTCGCCCACCAGTCTTCACGCCCGGCCCGGCCCGGCCCGGCGGCCTGCGGCGCGGCGCCGCCACGTGGTAGAACCCCGTGGCCCGCAGGACACGAGTCCTGCGGGGCGGGCCGTCCTGCGGGCCGTCCTGCGGGCTGTGCGTCCTGCGGGCCCTGCGAGTCCTGTAGGCGCGGCAGCGGCCTGCACCGCCACGTCTACATATTAGGATTGGTTCGATTATGTCGTTATCCTCAAACACGCGGGGCGGGGCGGGGTCGCCTGTGCGCCTGCGCCGCCCGACTGACTGGTACCCGGTCGCCTTGGGGATGGCGCGGTGCGGGGGAAACATGGCTCCGTGCATCATTATTCATGTTTATGTTAATTTTGTCTATTTTTTTTTTGTGGTGTATGCGGTATTTTTCAATAACGCCTCTAAGGTGAGCGGGCTTCTGTTCGCCCATTCCAGTAACGTTGGCAGACGCGCCGTGTCGTGTATCGTGGATGGAGCATCCTTAGGAAACATGGGATGAGCCGATCGTCCGGCCTTGGCCCTCGATCGACCCCGAAAAAAAGAAAAAAAGACTACTTTTTCTTTGAGAAATATGTGTACGTGTGTGTGTGTGTGTCCTGTAAAAGAGGTGGTGTATGGGAAATAATGGAGGTGATCGGTGGGAAGTGGAGACCGTGTGATTCACACGATCACCTGACCCCCCCCCCCCCCCACCTCCCCGGCTCCACCGCGCCCTCATCGGGAAATTAAAGATTGCCCCGACGAGCTGCACAGCAATGCAAAGTAATTCGACCTTTTCTCGCTTTCTTGCATGCAGGGTGTTGAGCGCGGGGAGGGGGGGGGGGGGGGGGGGAGCGCGAACCAGAGGGGAGAGGAGGAGGAGGGAGGAGGAGGAGGACCCGGCTCCAACAAACGGTCATCGGTGGTCAGTTAGTCCTGCAGAGTCGGATCCAGATGGAACCAGGAGGGAGGAGTCGTCACTGCTTATGCCTACTTATAGACAGGCGCCCTTCGCCTATGTATCATGCTTGCGGGGTATAGGATAGGAGACCGCTCCGCTCACTTCCCCAACATCTTGCATGGCCATACAGTTTTTACTGTCGATGCCTTTTTTTTTTTTTTTTAATGATTGTGAATTAGCATGTCTTCTAGCGACAGCTAGAAAGAAACCACTTTAGTTCGTTTCAATCACAGCGCTCCTACTTCTTACGACTTCTTGTGTGACTTATACGTCGGCGTGGAAGCTGCTCGCGCTTCTGTCCGCGACTGTACCGCGCCCCGCCAGTCACTCAGTCACCCCTCCCCTCCCCTCCCCTCCCCTCCCCTTCCCCCTCCCCTACTCCTCCCCTCGGCCCGCGGAGCCCAACAACAGTCCAGCTGCAACCTCCGCGGCGCGGCTCCGTTCAACCCCCCACATGCGAGAGCCTGCCTGGTGGCGAGGCGAGGCGAGGCGAGAGGAGGGTGAGACAATCAGTGCAGCCGTTACGGGGCGGCGCGGGGCGGGGCGGGGCGGGGCGGCAGCGGCAGGACTGGTAGAGCCGGCGGGGCGGGGCGGGGCGGGGCGGGGCGGGGCGACCTGGGGGAAAGTCATTGAGAGCGTGCCCGTGCCATGCCTCCGCACAGCGCAGCGCAGCGCGTCAGGCCTGGACTGGAACTATGCATCACATCGTCACCACGCGCTGCACTTCCAGTTACTTTTATTTCTTTTTTTTTCCCCAAAATGGTCCTGCGCCGGTGTGGCGTTGTGAGTTGGCGCTGCTCACGCTGATGGTGTATGCTAATCATTGTGATATGGACGACGGCGGCGGCCGTTGAGCTCGCGGGAGTTTGGGGAGGGGAGGATATTGGCGGTTGGTGGTGACGCTGGTGGTGACGCTGGTGGTGACGGTGATGGTTACTCTGACTGCCGCTGATGCTGTTGACCGCATGGCGAGGAAGTGAAGCCGTGCTTCTGCCTGTTCGCTCGTCCCTGCCCCGCCCCGCCTCGCCCCGCCCCGCCCCGCCCCGCCCCGCCCCGCCTCACGGTCCGTTCCGCTGGTATGCAGCGCCTGCCGCAGCAGCCTGACACGAGACTAGTTCGCCCGCTCCGCTCAGCAGCAGAATTAGCAACAAGAAGAGCGACTCGTGTGCGACGTGACGAGCGAGCGATTGGAGCAACAATTTTAATTCCACGTCGACGGCCACCACGACCACGACGAAGACCATCACCACTCCCCGCGTGGGGTGGAGGTGGTTGTTGCTCCTGGTTTAAAGAGCAGTTTACCTGCGTCTCTTAGGCGATCGTACGATTGAGCAAAAACGGAAAAATAGTAGAAAGCGTTGCCATCGGGGCTATAGCCTCGTATACGAGTTGCCTAGAGTGCAGGTGTGAATGCAAATCCCCAGGACCCAGGACTGGCGGGGCGGGGCGGGGCGGGGCGCGTGATTAGGACAGGGCCTGGCGCCCTCGCCTCGCGCACCACTGCTGTCGTCCTGTCCACAGCGGCAGGTGAAGGTCATTTCGATTAACCCGAGCGGCAGGAGGGGGGAGGGGGGCAGGCGACCGGATCTGCATCGGGCCTTAATCGGGTCCTATTACACCGGCCGGACAAGGCGCCGGCCAGAGTCGTAAATCTCCCGCGGGCCGGGCGGGGCCGGTCGGGGCGGGGCGGGCAGCGACGTGTGAAGAGGTTATGTTGGCGCGCTAGTCGCGGCCGGGCGGGGCGGACAGCTCTGTTAGAGCGCCCAGCTCGGGATTGGCTGTCCTTATTAATGCTTACAGCACTCTCTGCTATCAGCGTTTCTTTTTCTCCGGGATGAGCCGCGCGGCGTCTGCTTGGCCGCAGTTCCATCATCATCCCCGCCCCGCCCCTCCCTCTGTCCGCGCCGCGCCCGCGTTCCGCGCGTTCCGAAAGAGGGATAGGGTTTATCAGTGCTGCCAACAAGGCGGAGAGTGCGGGCGCGCGCGCGCGAGCTGCAGAGGTGCGCTGCGGGGTTGCCAACCTGACCCGTTAGTCGCACCGCACAAAGTTATTAGTGCGCCTTCGATTGCAGCCAGAGGCCAATTAGAAACCGCGTGCATGCATTCGTGAGTGAGTGAGCGAGCGAGTGAGTGAGCGAGCGAGTGAGAGTGAGTGAGTGAGTGAGTGAGTGAGTGAGTGAGTGAGAGAGCGAGCGAGCGAGTTAGTGAGCGAGTGAATGATGCATGTTCTAAGATGCGGGCCCGAGCCTGACCTAACCCAATCGGGAGCGCGCGGAGCCCTCGAGCAGCCCGGGCCCGGCCCGGAGGGGTTGCCGCGCCGCGCCGGTACCGTGGGACCCGCCGAACTTGTTGCTCAAGACGCACACCGCGCCGTGCAGCCTCCCCTGCGAGCGAAGAACAATGAAACTGCCATTCTTCTTCCCTGGCCTCGCTTCGCCCCGGTGCGACCTCACCGCGCCGAGGGACCCCTTCTTCCGATCCCCCCCTTCTGCGCGCGGCAAGAAGTCGCGTGAGGTCAAGACCAGCCAGGTATGGGGTCGCGGAGGACCAGAGCCGGGGAGGGTTCTCACCGCGGCAATGAGCTAAATGCATGAGAATCTCAGCTCACGCAGCGGGGCGGGCGGGGCGGGGCGGGGCGGGCTGGGGCGGGCGGGGCGGGGCGGGCTGGGGCGGGCGGGGCGGCCAGGGCGGGGCGCGCCGCACCCCCGTCCCTGGCCCCCGGCGGGGCGCCCGCTGAGCTCAGCACGTACGCGCGCTGACATTTCTGAATGGAAAACAGCCGGGGCGGGGCGGGGCGTGGTGGGGCGGGGCGGGGCGGGGCGGGGCGTGGCGGGGTGGGGTGCGCTGAGGCCGGGGGAGCGGGGCTTTATTGTCACGACGAGTACAGCTCGTAGCCGCGGTAGGCGACCAGGACGCCGATGAGGCCGGCGATGATCCGCTCGGCGTCGCTGCGGTTGTTGGCGAGCACCAGCAGCGCGGAGGCGACCAGGGAGGCGGGCGCCGACACGGGCGGCGCGGGCCAGGACATGTCGGTGACGGAGCGGCCCAGGACGACCTTGGCGCCGGGCCGGCCCATCAGCCAGCCCCAGGTGCCGCGCAGCGCGCCCAGCAGCGCGGGGATCATGTTGTTGCCCGGGTACGCCTGCGGGGAGCGCCGGCCCGCATGAGGGGTGTGGCAGTGTTGCCACAAAAGTAGGCAATAATTAGCCCAAGCACAGTGGAGTAAAGCATCTGCATCTGCTCCCGCTTACTAGGCAACATGTACGCAACTGTGTCAGGGTGCTGCCTAGTAGGCAGGCGCGGATGCAGCCCGCTTTACTCCACTGTGTTTGGGCTGCTTATTGCCTACTTTTCTAGCGACACTGCGGCGTGGCGTCCGCACCGCGCCACACGCGGTAAAAACAATGCCCGTTCTAGTTTGGGAAATGGGAAAACTTTGAGAAACTTTTGTAATTTGAGGGAACCTCCGCAGATTATGAGGCTGTCTCCTCAAAACTGGAGGAAAATTCCCACATTTTTATTAGACTTTCTCAAAATCTGATGAGTTCCCCTCAAAATATGAAAGTTCCTCAAAGTTCTCCCCATTTCCTCAAAACAAACTGCCAAGGTTCTTACCGCGCCCACCCTGTACCCCGCCGCACCCTGCCCTGCACTCACCTTGAGGCCCGCGCTCACGCCCACCCCGACGCACAGCGCCCGGCACACCTCGAGGCCGCAGATGAGCAGGGCGTTGACGGCGGGCGTCTGCGACGCCTTGTACACGACGTCGCCGGGCGAGTAGGTGACGGCCAGGTAGGCGACGACGCAGGCGCCCACCGGCAGCAGCAGGGCCTCGTAGGGCTCAGCCAGCAGCAGCGCCTGCGCCAGCGCCGAGCCCACCCCGAACCACACCGTGGCCAGCAGGCCCCGCGCCACGTGCTGCAGGCCCGCCGTCGGGTACGTGTCCTGGTACTTGCGCACCTGCGGGCGGCCGGGGCCGAGCGCGGTGGGGCGCGGTCACTTACGCCCGTACGATGGACTTATTTCTCTCTGACATCGCGGTCCTGTATGTTACTCTACCTGGACGGCGGCGTGCACGGCCACGATGCAGAGCAGCACCCACGAGTAATTCCCCAGGACCTCCAGGGCGTCGCTCAGCGTGAAGTCCATGTTGTCGGATGAGCAGCTACACACTTTTCAACACTGTAAAATTTCAGGTGCTCCTTTTTTTTGTAACGATGTATTTTTTTATTTTTTTTTTGGACTTGTTCCAGAATAGTTAAAATTTAGTGGTGAAGCCGAAAGGGTGTGGCCATGGCCCTCGCGGTGTGGTCGCGGTGGCAACGCGTGGCGGTATTGTCGCTGCCCCCGCTCCCCCCACGCCCACCCCCACCCGGCCCGGCGCCCAGGCCGCCCAGGGGCCCCAGGGGAGGGGTGCCAACCGCCAGGACCCTGCCTCCTGCCTGTCTCCCCGCGTGGCCACTGCAAGTCTTTCCCTACAACGTCCTTGATCCGACTCGCGGCCGCCGCGGTGCCAGGGCACCAGGACGCATAGTAACGAGGGCACCCGGACACGTGTGCACGCACGCACATGTCGCGTGCACGTGTGTGTGTGTGTGTGTGTGTGTGTGTGTGTGTGTGTGTGTGTGTGTCACCGGGCCAGGGCGGAGCAAGGGAGGGTCCACTGTCCTCTTATAGGGGGTTGCGACAACATACCGTACCGTACTGTACCGTACGCTCGGGACGAAAAGGGGTGGTCCTCCTCCGCCCCGCGACGACGACAGCCCGCTTCCGCTCTTACGTACGGATGGACTTGTTTCTCTTCCGGTGACTGAGCCACGCCCCGCCACGCCCCGCCACGCGTCGGCACGCGCCCTCACGGCCAGGCAGGCACGGCGCGCGACGGCGCGGTATGTCTCGGGAGAGCCCCCCTCCCCTCCCCCTCTCTCCTGAGATGACAGCAGCTGCTGCTGGCGGCACCGGCACGCGTCAGACTTCCGCCCGCGGCCGGGGTGGGACGGCACGGGACGGACAGATCGTATGGGTGGCGGGCGAATGAGTGAATGGATGGACCATCTCGTTACAACCATTCACTGCCGGCTCCACGTGTGTGCCGTACGGCCCGGGGGGTGTAGGACTCGCGTCACTCTCTCTCTCTCTCTCTCTTGCGAGTGGTCATTCCCGGACGGCCCAGCGAACTGCCATTGTGACAGCTTGTTCTTGTGCAAGCAGCGGTTCGTTTGGCTGACCCCCTCGCAGCGGAGGGACGTCTCGAAGGTGCCCGCCCCGCCCGCCCCGCCCCGCCCCGCCCCGCCCCGCCCCGCCCCGCCCCGCCCCACCCCACCCCACCCCACCCCACCCCACCCCACGCCGCCCCGCCCCGCGCGCGCTACGAGCTCAGCCGTTATCCTCGGCGCAAAACTAAAATATGGTTTGCGCTGCGCTCTGCTGCCGGACAATGCTAAGTGTGTGCCAACTCAGGCGCCTCGCGGTGCTGATCAGCGTCACTGCGCGCAATTTACGGCGGCGACAACCAACGCGAGTTTTTGTTGGGAAATGATTCTTTATTTTTCAGCCTCGCGTGGCGCGGTGCTTATGACCTGTGCAACAGGTCCGGAGCGTGGCGCGGCGCGGCTCACTCGCCTCGGCGTGAAACGGAGTGCCTTATTGCCGCCATGCGCGCGTGTTGATCTTCGCTGTGAGCGTGTCACTTATTTGTTTGGGCGGAACAAACGGGAAATCATTTAGCATCGTTTTATTGTAGCCTGCAGGTTGTGATCATCAGTTGTTCTATGATGATCTCGCTGAAGCTTTATTTTCTTGAACTATCGAGGAGATGTCTTCAGACTTTCGGGAAACTTTGGAAGTTTTCTGTGACCTGTCAGTACAGTCTGATGTGCCTCCGAGCACAACAACGTTGACCCCGCCCCGCCCCGCCCCGGCCTGCTAGCCGCACCGCGCTCAGCTACCCACACAGCGTCACGCTGGCGAAACCTCTCCTCTCCTCTTCTCCCTCCCCCGCTCTCATGGGGAATCGATTTTCGTTTCGCGAGGCAAAACGTCGCCGCGTCCTTGTGCAGGCTCCCAATGGCACTCCCTCCCTCCCTCCACGTGACAGTGACGACCCGACCCGACCCGACCCAGCCGCAGCTGCAGGCGGTCAGCGCGGCAGCCGCCATCCAAACTGCGGCGGCAGCGGAAACTACACGAGCTAAAGCGAGTCAAAGTTAAAAAGTTAAAATCAATAGTTCCCGAGCGCTATCGTACCGTGGCTGCTGCGCTGAAGATTCCAATCAATCGTAAATCGCAATGAAAAATAAAATTTTGCTGTGCAGCGAACACCTAGCCTTATTACTATTTTAGCGCCAGTGCAAAGCAACTTCTGCAAGTCTGATTTCCAATTTTTTTCCCTGCGAAATAATGTCATTTCGCTTTTCTTACTATTTTTTTTCCGCGCCGGCTGTACTGCACGGTCAGGCCTTGCAGGCAGGAGGGTCGCTGCGCAGTCAGTCAGTCAGATGCATGCGCGGCGCGCCACTCGAAAATTGCGGTACAAATTGCACGCGTTTTGCATAGTCGAGCCATGCCGCCCGTCCGGGCCGGGCCGGGCCGGGCCTGGGCCTCCACCACTTGTACCTTCAGCTCCGCCTTCAGCGCGCCGAGCCGAGCAAGGTGGAGGAGGGGGGGAGGCATCGGATTATTATGCGATATGCGTCGTGCTACACGAGTTGTTTTGATCAAGACATCTCGGTTTGTAATAACGTCAACAGAATCACTTTTCAGACCGCAAGGCACGGCCTGCTGTAAAGGGCGAGCGCCCTGCCGCGCCGCGCCGGTGCGGTTACGTCAAACCGCATCACACTGCTCTGTGTACCTATACCTAGATACACTGTCAAAAATAAAAGATCGCGCGATTTGTCGCACCCGCACGCACCGAGGGGGAAACAAATCTGAATTTCGATAAACAAATGTAAATTAAAGTGAATTTGTGTGAATTTTTTTGTTGCAATTTTTGCTTTGACTTTTTTCTTAATTTTTTTTTTCGAAATTGAATTTTTTTTTCATGAAATTTTCCTGAATTTTTCTAATTTTTTCTGAATTTGAAAGGTGTAAAATGGTTTTTAGAATTGTTTGCCCCTTGCGGCACGCACGCACTGGGCTGTCGCATCGCTGTCTTTTCCGTACGTCGCTGAAAAGGACGCGCCGCTCTGGCCGCTCCGCTCCGCTGTCTGCTGCGCAGCTCAGCGCAGCTGCTCACTGCTCACGCGGCGCTGATTCAGCTCTGACTCAGGGCGGGGTGGGGCGGGGCGGGGCGGGGCGGGGCGGGGCGGGCAGGGAGGGACGGCTGCCTTGCGGATCTTATTCGTTCAAGAAAGAGTTGAGAACCAGGCGCGCGCGCACGCTGACATTTTCGGAAACGGGAGGAATGTTGTGAAAAAAGAACCGCTAAAAAAACACGCAGTTCTGGGAAACGCCGTGCGCTTTGTTCCTTATACAGCCCGGCGCGCACTGCTGCGGGAGGGTTGCCTACCCGCACGGCGCGTGAGGGGCCGGCCGGGCCGGGCAGTGAGGCTGCCGCTGCTGCGTACGCACTACGCACACTGGCATGGGCGTGGGAGAGGAGAGCGGGAGACACTTGATTCGAATGTCACCGCGGTGATGTGCACAATGGGGGCCCGCGGCCCGCTGCTCCGCACGGTGACGCCGCGGTTCCCATACCCTCGCCGTCGCGGCCGCGCGCCGCCACCTACAGACCTCGACGCGACCTCGATGGCTGCGTATTTGAACGAGAAAATAGTAAAAAGAGTCGGGCGTTCTACGCCTTTAGCTTGTGATGTGTCCGAGCCTGGCGCTGCGTTGCGATAACCCGCCGCGGGAGAGGAGGAAGGACACGGCCGTCCTTGGGATAGGCGCGCCCCGCCCCGCCCCGCCCCGCCCCGCCCCGCCCCGCCCGCGAATGGCGCGCTGTTGTTCCGCCACGCCCCGAGCGTGGGGCGCGCCCCGGGACAGAGCTTTAGTGACCGCGACGGCTCACGACAAGACTCTTTTAGTGTGACACACGTGCGTCCTCCAGTCACAGTCACACACAGTCACACGTCACACGGCTCAGTCACTCGTGGAAGGAGATAACTCGCGAGGCTGCCCGCCACCAGTCCAGTCCTTGGCGATAACGCACGCCGGGCCGGGCCGGACCAAACGACCGTGACTGATACGCTTCAAGGACGCCCCGCGAGCTGGACGGACGAGCCGGGCGGGGCGGGGCGGGGCGGGACGGGCGTTCCGGTCGCTTTGAAAGCAGCGCCGCTCCACGTGTGGTTGACGGGGCGTTCCAGCTGGCCCGGCCCGGCCCGGCGGGGAGGGAGATGATGGGCGTGATGATCACGGCGATAACTTCCTAATATATATGAAGCAGGAGGCGTCCTGGCCGGGCCGGGCGCAGCAGTGCAGCGTGAGTCAGGCCCTGAGGTAGGTGTGACTCGTGGACTATCGTGACTAACGCGCGCGGCCGTGACCGTGAGTCACTGTACCCGTCTGCTCCGCTCCGCCCCGCTCCGCCCCGCTGCTGCTCCTGACCAGCACGAAGCTCCTGCCCGGGCGTGACCTGAGTGCCGGCCGCCCGGCGCTGTAATGAGTCATTACAGATGAGGGACTGTGACTCGCGCCGTGAAAGTAATAACTCACGCTCATACTCGTATATGCGTCGCGGGGCGGAGACGGAACTCAACTGTCACCGCGAGTATGCGGCTATGTGCCGTGTGTGTGTGTGTGTGTGTATGTCATTGTGACCGTCGCCATTGAGAGCTCGTGGAGAGGTGTCTGGGCACAGTGCGCTGAGAACCCGCCCGCCCCGCCCCACCCCACTCCGCCCCGCCCCGCCCAGCCACGCCCCGCCCAGCCACGCCCAACGCGCAGACGTCAGGTGAGCGGGTCGGTAGCGAACGGGGTGGTGGTACGTACGTCGCACGTATCGTCAGAAACCAGCAGGGATGCACCAGGATATACCTCCACCTCCACGGTACTCGGTGCTTACTGCACACTGCTGCCCGCCTGTCGCTGTGTCCCACCCGCGCGGCGCTCACGGCGCTCACTAAACGGTACGACAGACCTGTCCGGTTGGGTCGCGCGGACCTGTCGCACTGTCCGCGCACCGTACTTGGGCCCGCCACCCCCCGCCACGCCCCGCCCCGCCACGCTCCGCCCCGCCACGCCCCGCCATGCCACGCCCCGCCACGCCCCGCCCCGCCACGCCCCGCCCCGCCACGCCATGCCGCGCTATGACGGACGCGGGACGCCACGCGAAGTGCCGTGCCGTCGCGTCGTCTTGAGATGCGGAGGTCCAGTTTTTACTTCACAGCCTCACCCCATCCCCTCCCCCCTCCTTCTGTTTGCGTACCCTTACCACCGCGCGTCAAATCCGAAAATGGATCCGGTATGTGTGTGTGTGTGTGGTGTCTGATTAATTGCAGTCACACACGACTGGGGCCTGGGAAGAGCCAATGACAGTGATCCCGGACGGGGCCGGACCGGTCAGGGAAGCGGAGCTAAGCGAAGCGCAGGGCAGCGCCGCGGCGTGGCGTGGCGTAGCGTAGCGCGGTGCGGTGCGCGGCAGTCTCACATGTATGCGTATTCGTCTCCACACACACGAAAAAAGGAATTTTATTGTCACATAATTAAAACTACTTGACGTAAGGAATTTCTCTTTACGCCAGCTAGAGAATCCACCTGTTGTGAGCAGTAGTTTTACTTGTTATTAATTATGTTGTCCTGAGAATGAAGCAGGAAAAACGACGGGGACCCATGCGTCCGACACTGCACAGCACACATACACGTCTGTGCCCCTGGCACCCCCGCACACCGGTACTGTGCTGTGCTGCCGACAATGACTCGGTCAATGAGTGTTTGCTCGCTGCTTTTTTCGCGACAGACGGGATGGTTCAGCGCGGCCCGCGGCCCTGCGAGTCGAGTTGACCGCAGTGCCGCGCCCACGGAGATCAAGAGAGACATGACACAGTGCGCGGCGTGGGCGGGGCGGGGCGGGGCGGGGCGGGGCGGGGCGGGAGCTAGTGGCAGGAGAGTAAGACGTAGTAGAGAGGCGCACGGCCGGCCAGCCGCGTGCAGAAGTGGAGCGCGGTGCTGATCCGACACTAAACCCCACAGATCGTTATTTACACGACTATTATTGCGTGAGAATAACACATGATCCTCGAGTAGTGCGAATAATGTTGTAATAATACGTTGCGTGTGTGTGTGTGTGCTTTGCAGGTCTAGCCATGGCGTCCTCCGAGTTCCGCCGCCAGCAGAGCCGCGTGTGGTGGTCCAGCTTCCACGGCGACGAGCACTACATGTCGCTGCTCGGCTCGCCCATCCCCCGCTCGCCCGCCCCCGCCGCCCCCGCGGCCCCCGCCCCCGCCGCCGCCAGCCCCGCCACCCCCGCACAGCAGCAGGACGCCGGCCTGCAGGGCGGCCTGCAGGACCTCCAGCAGGAGCAGCAGGGCGGCAGGGACGCGTCCAGCTCGCCCAGCACCTCGCACAAGAGCCAGGACTCGGGCTTCTCCGACTCGGACGGGTCGCACCGCGCGGCCGCCTCCCCGCTGTCCTCGTCGCCGGAGGTAAGTCAGCGGGACCCCGGGGAGCGGCGTGCAGGAGGGTTGCCTACCCGCACGGCGCTCGGCCTCGCCACCACCAAAGTGATAGGCAATAGGCTTTACTAATCCCACTCGGCCGCAGGTGACGGAGGGCGCGCAGCTGCCGGCCACCCCGTCGCCCACGCACACCCGCCTGCAGCTGTGCCTGAGCGGCGCCTGCACCTCCACGCCCCGCGAGGGCCACGCCCGCGGCCCCGGCCCCGGCCCCGGCCCCGCGTCCTTCGGGGGTCACGCCACGCCCGGGGAACTCAGGCGAAGGTGAGCACCACGCCGATAAATATTACTACGAATCGTTCATTAAAATTTAGCACTGACTTTCGCGTAATGTGACGACTTAAAATTGTACAGGGTAGACAGCGGAAAGAACTTCTGAATCTGAATTGTGTGCGTCAATGGCTTAAAATTCAGGTGGTCTGAAGTTTTGTGAATTGCTCCAGGCTGTCCCAGGATGACTCGTGCATCCAGTCGCGACCGCTGCCCGCCATCCCCGCCGCCTACCGCCGCCAGCGCTCCGCCGAGGAGGCGCGCCGCGACGCCGACCAGCAGCGGCGGCGCTCCACGCGGGCGCTGCTCTGCCGCAGCGTCGGGGCGCCCGCGCCGGCGCCGGCCTCGCTCGACACGTCCCTCGAGGACGACGAGCTGACGGCCGCGCTCAACCAGACCTTCCCCCTGGCCGGGCCGCCCGAGTCGGGCCACCGCGCGCCCCGCTGCTTCATCAAGAACAGGAAGCACGCGGCGGCCAACAGCCGGCGCCAGCAGCAGCGCTACAGCCGCGACGAGCCCAGCGCGGCCAGCAGCGCGGCCAGCAGCACGGCCAGCGACGCGCCCACGCCGCACGTCACCACCGTGGTGCGCCGGCCCGTCCCGGACGGCGGGGAGGACACCGTGCAGGCCGACGTGCTGGAGGCGCAGGGGCCGCACTCGCACCTGCTGCTGCTGGACGTGACGGCCGGCCCCGGGGCGCCCGCGCACACCTCCACGCCCAAGGCCGGGCCGCCGCAGGCGCAGCAGGCGCAGCAGGCGCAGCAGGCGCAGCAGGCGCAGCAGGCGCAGCAGGCGCAGCAGGCGCAGCAGGCCAGCCCCGTGCCCACGCCCACCAGGCGGCCGGCGCCCGGGGCCGGGCCGGCCAGGCGCGTCCACGACCGCCTCAGGGTGAGCGCGCGCCCGGTCAACCTCCTCAACAACTTCCAAGTCAGGTGAGTACCGGGAGTAGACCGGAGCCGCGCCGCGCCGCGCCGGCCTGGCCGGGTAGCCGTGGAGTTTTGTTGTTCGCTCTGTACGAACACGTGGTAATTATTCGCATGAATCCGCGGGGAGGAATGCAGCGTCGGCAGCCTTGGGGCGTGACTAGGAGAAGGGGTTCCGGGGGAGGAGGAGGAGGAGGAGGGGGGGGGAGGGGGAGATTAGAGATTCGTCTCGAGTTACCTCCCGAGGGTAGGGGGTATACCAGGACCTGCCTGTCAGCCAGACGTAAGTTACACCGTGCGAGAGCAAGTGTGTGACCTGGCCTGGCCCCGCTTCCCCTCTAATGTCACTTCGCGGAACGGAAATCGTCACGTTTCAAGACCGCCGCTGCCGTTCACATTGCAGTTCGCCTTATCGCGTGTTATCGCCGGGCCGGGGCAGCGGTGGTCGGTACGCTATGGTCCCGCGGGGCCGTGTGGCTGCTGCGTGCTGCCGCGCCCACAGCAGAGCCATTCTCGTTACTGCGCTGCCCTGCGCTAGCGATAGCTTCTTCCCTAGAACGGTGCGCGACAGCTTCCCCGACAAGCTCGTCGTGCTGTTTCTGAAAATAATCTACATCCGACGAGAGTAAAAACCTCCGGCGCTCGCGGGCCCGGTCGTTATTAAATCCTCCACGAACAACCGAGTTTACCTTCCCGCCCCGCCCCGCCCGCCGCCCCGCCCCGCCCCGCCCCGCCCCGCCCCGCCCTACCCCGCCCCGCCCGCCCGCACTGCCCCCCGCCCCGCCGCGGCTGCCGCGGCTCGACTGGTGGAGGAGCTCCGCCTCTAATTCCGTTTTAATACGCTTCTGATTTAATAAGTGGCTACATCGGCGGAGCCTGCCGGCCGGGCCGGGCCGGTCGCGCGGCGATGCGGCTGCACGTGGCGTGGCGTGGCGTGGCGTGGCGTGGCGTGGCGTGGCGTGGCGCGGCGCGGCGTGTTTGTCTTCACGCAAATCAGCCGACGCCGCGCCGCGCCGCGCCACGCCCCGCGCGTTGTGTAGTAGGAGGCATTCCTGCGGTACAGTGAAAAGTGACGACCGAGGGAGCGTCGGCGTCACGGATAGGTTTATAACACGACAGCATGGCGGGTCGGTGGGCCCCCTGCCCTGCCCTGCCCTGCCCTGCCCTGCTCGCTCGCACCCTTGGGCGATAGAAGGAAACCGATCAGCCCTTTTACGTCTGATAGGGCTTGGGCGGGTGCCGGCTGCCGCTGCCGACGCGCAGGTTGCTCCTGTATGAAGTATGAGGGAGAGGAGAGGGGAAGTGAGCTCGCATTTTTAATCAGTAATAACCCGAGACACGGTGATCTGGGCGCGGTTTGACTTGATGCGCGGCGGCGGCGCCCCGAGGCCCGCCCGCCCCGCCCCCCCGCCCCGCCCCGCCCCGCCCCGCCCCGCGACTCGCTCAGGATGACGGCTGCTCTTCGTCCTGTCGGTGACATAAGCGGGCCTGACCACCGGCCGGCCGGGGGTTACAGCGCGATATTCCAGCGAGCTCCAATTTATATCCAGAGAATGAGAGTTTGTAAAGCAAGCTGTTGGACGCCGCCTGGACGGAGCAGCCGACGTTGTTTCGTAATCGTAAGCGTCGCGCCCCGTGATCGGACACGGGCCTAGGGGCGCTGCTCCAGAGGCCCCGCCCCGCCCCGCCCCGCCCCGCCCTGCCCTGCCCCGCCCCGCCCCGGCCCAGGCCGCAAACCGCACCGAGTGGAAGTGTGCTGCTCCATTTCCACGCCGCGTGGCCGCGCGCCGATCGGAGTGCGTTCGGCTGCTGGTAGTTTGGCCCAGCCCAGCCGCCGCACCGTAGAGATGCTGTACTTTCTCCGGCAGAGATTGGACGCCGGGCTGCGGCGGCGGCGGCGGCGGCGCGGCGCAGTGCTTGCCGCCCTCAGCCTCCCCCGGCCCGGCGGCGCCGCCCCCAGCACGGCCTGCTCCGGCCAGCCGGCCTGGTCTTCCGGTTTTTATCGCTGACGTTATTGTTATTAAATCATGCCCAGGGCAGCAGGGCCCCCCGGAGCGGGGGGGGGGGGGGGGGGGGCAGGCATCACGACGGACAGCAATCGGTGTTTCTCGCGCCTTCTGATTATAAGAGAGCGCCGTGGCGGCGGCAGCGCGAGCGCGTGCGAGCCTGCGGCGGGGCGGGGCGGGGCGGGGCGGGGCGGGGCGGGCGCCGGTGTACGGAACGGAAAAGGGGAGCATTACTATGGGGATTCGATGTGATGGCCGGTAATTGAGCCGGCGGAAATGCTATCCGTGGTCGTCGAACGGGTGGTCGGAGGACGGTGATTAGCATGAGCAGGGTAAAGGGCTGCCAGCGCTGTGGCGCTGTGCGGCCAGAGTGTACTCGTTTACCAAATGACTATTCTTGTCTATCTCTGAAACTTTTCCTCATCATCTGCTGCAATAATGTTTTTTTGTCTGATGCTTCGTTCTTCTTGTGCAGTGTTGTTAGATATAGGCAAAAGATCGTATTCGCATGCACCTTGCACCTGTGTGAGGCAGACGGGTATCTCCGCCTGCCTACTAGGCAAACTCTCCACACAAATGAGAATACATCTTGCCTCGTAGGCAGGCGGAGATACCCTTCTGCCTCACTCAGGTGCGTGCGTGAGCACGATCTTTTGCCTACTAGTCCAACAACACTGTTCTTGTATTTAGCGTGTGTATAACCAACGCGTGCCCCTCTTGTCGTTCTCCAGGGATGAGACCGCGGAGTGCAGCGGTCCGGCGACGGCGTCCCCGGCGGCGCGCGCGCGGCTCGAGGCCGAGCAGATGCCCGGGTGCGCGGGCAGCGCCGTGGCCGCGTGGCTGGGCGGGCTGCGGTCCGCCTGCGAGCCCGAGTGCTCCGTCACCCTGCAGAGCAAGGCGCTGCTCGGCGCCGACGCGCGCGGCCTGCGCCAGCTCAGCGGCGTGCAGCTCGCCTCCCCGCAGGGCCTGGCGCAGCTGCAGCGCCGCGCGCACCTCCTCTCCGGCGAGTACACTCGTCTCTGCGGGTGAGTAGTACTTACTTTATTATCGGGCACCGCGTAAATCACCCGCACCCGCAAAACAAACACACGCGCCGAGTAATTTTAATTACTTGCTTTAATCTTCCTGCGGGATCGTTGTTCGTTTTTCTTGTTATATTATTGCAAACTGTTATCGGTGAGGTTTATTTCGCGTGTTCATTGAAACGGGTTTTGTGGTGATTTGCGCTTGTTCGTCTCCCATGTCCCTTTTTAATATTTTATTTAAAAAAAAAAAAATCAAACAAATTGAACATTAAGATGAAGTGTTTCTTCCTCGACCGCTACAGCCCTGTGTGCTCCTTTCTCTCTGCAGACGCGTGCAGCGCGGGTCGCTGAGTCAGGTCGGCCCCATGACGGAGACGCTGGTCGCCCACGTGCTCGAGTTCCTCCACGACCACGCGGGCGCCGTGCCCGAGGAGCGCGCCGGCCGCCTGCGGGGCGCGTGCGACCGCCTGCGCGCCGACGCCTCCAAGGAGCACCCCGAGCCCGCCGACATGGCCGCGTCGCTCGCCGCCGTGCGCGCCGCCCTCACCGCCACCGTCGACGCCATCCTGGAGAAACAGGTCCAGGTGAGACACGTCGTCAAGACACTTCGTCGCAGACCTCAGCCCCGATGTCGTCGTCACCCAGTCAGCGGCGGCCACGGTCCCCGAAGCCGTCAGACGATCTTGTCAGTGCCGTTGACGACTCCCCAGCCCCTGCCCTGCTCGCCGTGTGCGGCCGCTCCCCGCTCCCGCTCCCGCCCGTGCTATCCGATTCACGTAGTCCCGCGGCCAGGTCGGAGCTAAGCCCGGCGCAGCCGAAGCCCATTCCGCCGTTTCCATCATTCATGAACATGGCCGCGTCCGTGCCCGGTGGTGGTACACCGTACCGCCGCCGGGTCGGGACGGGACGTTCATGCGAATTCAAATCTGAATATGTCTCCCCGCCCCGCCCGCTGTCCTGCCCGCCGCGCCGCGCCACGCCACGCCGCGCCAGACCGTGCTGGACTAATGGATGCTGTTATGTGCGTACATTGTATAAGCTATTCCGGTGCAATGAAGCATTGTCTGCTTGCAGAGGCGCTTTGCCCGGGCGGGGCGGGGCGGGGGAGGAGAGAAGGGGCAGGGAAGAGGGGCATTTTACGCTCCAATGTCATATTAGGTTTTTGGAGTGTGCGGTCAGCAGGCGAGGCGGCCATGGAGGGCGTCGTGCCCCTGCCCCGCTGCGCCTGCGCCTCGTATCTCAGGCGCGGAATCTGTGATCGTTCGTCTGCTGGTCCTTGTCCGCGCAACAGTAGCAGCCGCGAACCGGCGGACTATAGTCTGGAGACATGGAATTTTTGGACGCGGTGCGGCTCCCGGCTGGCCTTCCCTCATTCACTGCGAGACCCCTCGCTGCGGGGTCCACGGCCGGATAGGGTCGGGTGGGGCCGGGTTGGGAAACAGAAAGTCTATGGTGTGTGGGGGAGGGGAGGGGGGGGGAGAGCGGGGCTCAATGGAACGCCAGTGAACGAATAGAGCCCCGACTAGAGCGCGATCTGAGGTCTTATCGGGAACTATCGCTTTTGTTCGTAAATCTCACGAGTGGGTGGAAGGTGTTCTCGGACGCGGCGCGGACCTCGACGTTTGCGTCACGCTGAGAGGATCAGTGACAGAGCGTCGCGAACACGATCCCCCGACTTCATCTAGACAACGAGTTTAATCCTTTTCATTGGGGAGTAGGGGGGCCGATCCCTGATCCCCCGGGCCGGGCCGGGCCGGGAGGTACCTCTACCGGAGGCCGGAGCGCGCGAGGCGAGGCCTGACAGCGCCAGGTGGATCACGCTTACAAAATAGCCGACCATCTAAATATGGGCTGCGAGGCGAGGCGAGGCGAGGCATGCCCTCATCCTATACAAACCTCACTCAGTCCCCCGGAGGTCCTCGGCCCGCCCCGCCCCGCCCCGCCCCGCCCCGCCCCGCCACGCCACGCCACGCCCGCAGGCCTTTGAACTATGATGCAGTAGGCATGCAGGTCGCTTGATATTCCGTCGGCGCTTCCAGTCGCTTCGCACTCCCTACGCCCTCAAGGTGGAAGGGGGAAGAGTTGACAATGCCCCCGCCCCGCCCCGCCCCGCCCCGGCGCGCCGTCTCCTCCCGCAGGTCCCATCGTCGTGACATTGCCCTCGAGGAACGGGTGCAGCTGATCCGTAATGTGTTTGAGGGGAGCGGGGCGGGGCGGGGCGGGGCGGGGCGGGGCAGGGCTCGGCTCGGCTCGGCGTGGGCACAAGGGAGGCGATCGACAGGTCTGTTCTGCGCTGTGCTACGCGGGAGGGAGAGGGAAGTCCACCGGCCGCCCGCTACTCGAATGTGCATAAAAATGTCGAAGGCGGAGTGGCGCGGCGCGGCGTGGCGCGGGACAGGCAGGCGTGGCGAGGTAAACCTGTCCCTCCGACGAAGACGAGAAGGCCCCCATCCAGTCGCCAGAGTGAATAGCCGATTTAGTGCCCCATTGAGATGCCACGCCGTAAACACAAGACCGGGCCGGGGCGGGCGCAGACAGGCGCCTCCCTTATCCTGCTCATGCTGCTGCACTTTGAGGTGGCGCTTCTGCCGGCGGCGCGGCGCGGGGGCGGTAGAGGAGTACATGACTCACGGGCTGCTCGGTGTGTTTCAGGAGCTGGTCAACGTGCTGGAGGGCCCTGCGTCGCCGCTGTCGCTGCGCACGGCCGTGTCGGCGCTGTGCGCGCTGGGCCGCCAGGGCTCGGCGCTGTCCGACCTGGTGGTGCGGTGCGGCGGCGTGCGCGCGCTGCTGCAGGTCGTGCTGGACGCGCGCACCTCGCACACGCGCCGCGCCGCGCTGCGCGCCCTGTCCGCCGTCTGCTGCACGGCCAAGTCGGTGCGCAGCCTGGAGCAGGCCGGCGGCGTCGAGGTGGTGGCCGAGCTGCTGGCCGAGGCCCAGCGGCCCGAGGAGGAGCGCGCCGAGGCCGCGGCCGTGCTGGCGCAGATCACCGCGCCCTGGGTGCCGGACAACGCGCGCGTCGAGGGCCTGGCGCAGCACCTGGACGCCGTGGTGCACGCCCTCACCCGGCTGGTGCGCGAGGCGTCCGGCGGCGAGGTGCTGCTGCTGGCCGCGGCCGCGCTCGCCCACCTCAGCTACGTCGAGTCGTCCGCCGTGTGGCCGCTGCTGACGGCCGGCGCGCCGGGCGCCGTGCTGCAGGCGGTGCGCGCGCAGGGCGCCCGCTGCTCCGTGTTCCTGCAGGAGCAGGCCGCCACCCTGGTGGCCAACATGTCGGCCGTGCCCGAGGCGCGCGCCGAGCTGGCGGCCGAGCGGGCCGTCGTGGCGCTGCTCTGCTTCCTGCAGCTCCGGCCCTCGCCCCTGCAGCGCGCGCCCGACATCGCGGCGGCCGAGCGCGTGCAGCACAAGGCGGCCATCGCGCTGTCCAGGATGGCCTCGGACCCGGAGGTGGCCCGCCAGGTCGTGTCCCTGGAGGGCGTGCCGCGCCTCGTCCGCCTGTGCCGCGACGAGAAGGAGCGCAACCACAGCGACGGCGTCCTCGTCGCCTGCCTGGTGAGCGCCAACGCCACTCGATGAACCCAGGACAAATTACACCCAGGGCCTTATTTCTCTAACGCCTTCCTCTCTCCTGTCGCAGGCCGCTTTGCGGAAAATTGCCGCCAACTGTGAGTCCGTGGTGCTAAGCAAGCGGGACCGGCGCGAGCTGCTGAAGCCAAGACTGCTGGATTCCTTCATGCTCTTTTCTACACGACAAGAAAGCTATGTTTAGTATTCTTCAGTGAAGTACTTTTTTTTATCACCAGTTAGTTATGCCACCCCTTTGCTGGTCAGTGTGTTTATGCTAAAACTGTGTGTAAGTTTTAGAAAGTTTTCTCTTATGATTTAATTACTATTATTTTCGCCAAAGTTAGAAAAACTTGACCCAAAGATTTCTTTGGTTTGCAAAAATGTGAAAATTAAAGTAGTGATTTCAAGACATTAAAAGAGAGGGGGAAAAGATATTTAAATAATGCAGAAGGCAGTGGGATAAAATAGGGAACAGTAGTATGAAGATATATGAGTGTGTGAGAAGTCAGTGCTTTAATCACATCACTTGCGTGTGAATACAGTACTGACTTATCTGAAGTACGTTGTCTCACAAAAATGTAAGGAGAGAAGTACCGTTTGTTGATTTTCTGTTAATTCGCTTTCATATTTTATACCATTTTTCCTTTGAAACGGTGTCCCTTATTTCCAAAGATGGTTCATCTCTCCCTTCTTGAATGTTGTTACTTTACGTTGTTAAGACAGTATTTCTAGTCATTGTTATATAAGCATGGAAATAAAAAAAATTATGCAACTCACAGGTTACCTTTTTCTATGTCCATAATCAATGAATCAAGTCCAAGGAGACCAATGAGACTCTCGTGCTGGGTGGGTGGGCTTTCTTTTCGCCACACCAACTCTAGTTGAGTAACTTGTATGCACGGCTTTTTATTTGGAGAAAGTCAGTGATGAGAGATGCAAATGGTATTTTAGACACAACGTTATCTCTCGAGGCCGACATCAAACACTCAAGTAACCTAGTCAAAGTTTCTTTTAGTAGAGTGGCTCAGCCAAGCCCGGTGTCCACCTCGATTGTTTACAACATCAAAATTAGAAATTAAAGTGTCAGTTCGACGAAATATGCTGTCTCAAATAGTTTTTAAAATGGTGGTAGTCGTCTCACAAAGTTTCAAGTGTCGTCATTTTGTAGAAGTGTGTGTACATAAGACGTACGTACGAGTGATTTGTCGTGTGTTCACGTCTAAGGGGTGGGGTGGGGAGGGTAAGTGCCTCAAGTTCTTATCAAAAATACCTCTGATTGTACTGGATTTGTGAAATGAACGTCACGGATTGCTGAAATGACAGCCAGGATCGCTTCAACTTACTTCCGAACTTATTATTTGGGTGAGTGACATAACCTAACAACATAAACAATGTTGTTTACAATAGAGTACACACAATTCTGTCTGGGAGACAGCAGACTTTGGTCTGAGTATTAAAAAAATCACATAACACCCTGATCTGATAAGTCAGAGTTACTAGCTGTGACACTATTTACTTATGTTTAATTAAATTTTGTTTATACCTTTGCTCGATACCTAAGTGTTATGATTTCTTATTGAGCTGCCACAAATTACCAGCCAAACGGTTACCCCAATACGGTATTGATGCTGTTGTAGAACTGTGCTCCTTTTAGACATGAGATAAGAGACATTTGTTATAAAGAAAGGTAATTAATTTATAAATATTAAATAGAATCATTTGGAGTCTCATTCTTCTAAAGAAGTCACATCAAAGTGTGGTGAAAGTATTAAAATCTTATTGCCTTTAAACCCAACTAGAAAAAGTAAATAGTATGGGCATTATTCAGATAAACTTAGTAGGATTTTGTTCCGAACCTTGGCTGTTCTTCTCAGTGATACGATATCTGATCAAGTTATCTTATGTATTTAACCAAACATACTGCTTGATCCGTTTTAGCTATGAATTTGAATGGGAGGAGCTGCTCTATAAAAGTAATGATACGGAGTAAATCCGTTTCAAAAAAACGTTTAGTTTATAGAAATTTGACTCCCACAAACACAAGGGGCGATACTGTAGATTGGATTTAGGTGAGAAACGATACTTGTAATATAACAATTATGCTGAGAGTGTTTACACTAAATCAGTGTTTCTAAAACACTGAAATATTATCAAAACAAAGTCATATAATCATTAAAATGCTACAGAGGTTTTGGAGTGTTTCAATTCTATTTCAAATAGCTATAAATCATTCCAAAATAGATTCGCCTCATCATTTAAAGGTCGTGAGTCATTGTGAATGTCTTAATTGCATTTAATGTTAGTGGCCTCTAAAACAACATTCATTACAAGGTCTTTTTAAATGAGTGACCCAATGCTTGGCTTACCATTGATACTAGTAACTTGGTGTGAAGATAAACTTGTTTCAGAAGGATAGGAAGGGGGAGGGGGGGGCGGTGGGGGCGGACAGCATATCATGCAGTTGCATTCTTAAATTCATCATGTAAATGATACTTATTGGCACTTATCTTACCTCCGGCTGGGGAGGGAAAAAGTGGAGGGAAGGTGGGGGGGGGGGGGGGGGGACGGAGGCTCTGGAAGTGTGCTCTAGGTCCCCGCGCAGGATAACCACATTTTCGAGGCCATTGCGCCTCAGGCGTCGACCCCATAGAGTGTCCGAGACTTTCGACCTGGGGACAGCTCAGAGGGATGCCCCTGCCACAACGGCGTCACACTCATAATGTCGTATACCGGAAAGCGCACAATGTGTGCGGGTGAGGTGGCTTAGGGGCCTATTTTCTCACTTACGAAGTCCGGAATAGGACTCCTAGGACTTGCTATGTGTTTTTTGGTTCTAGAAGAAGGTAACCTGTAAGTTTGGTCGAAATCAGAGACAATTTTTTTTCGACTGAAAATCGCAAAAACGCAAAGGCTATAGCCTTTGCATTTTTTACGATTTTCGGCCGAAAACGAATTTGCTCCAAAATAACAGGGATTGTGCAGGGGGACTCTAACGTACCCCCAGACCAACCCCCAAGGGACAGTTCGTCCGAAAACACGGTTTGTCTGCGAGGTAATGCAATATTCAGAATAGCGCGCAATGTGTTCGGGCGAGGTGGCTTAATGGCCTATTTTCTCACCTACGAAGTCCGGTATAGGACTCCTGGGACTTTCTATGTGTTGTTTGGTTCCAGAGGAAGGTAACCTGTGAGTTTAGTCGAAATCGGAAACAATTTTTTTTCGACTAAAAAACGCAAAGGCTATAGCCCTTGCATTTTTACGATTTTAGGTCGAATTTTTTTTTCTCTCCAAATTTACGGGGGTTGTACAAGGTGACTCTAACGTACCCCTAGACCAACCCCCAAGGGTCAGTATGTCCGAAAACCCGGTTTGTCTGCGAGGCAATGCAGTATTCCGGATAGCGAGCAATGTGTCCTGCCGTGGTGGTCTAGGGGCCTATTTGCTCACTAACGAAGTCCGGTATAGGACTCCTAGGAATTGCTATGTGTTTTTTAGTGCCAGAAGAAGGTACCCTGTGAGT
This sequence comes from Frankliniella intonsa, assembly GCA_033675135.1. Lineage (NCBI taxonomy): Eukaryota > Metazoa > Arthropoda > Insecta > Thysanoptera > Thripidae > Frankliniella > Frankliniella intonsa. The sequence continues at coordinate 3,526,927 of CM066254.1, forward strand.
TTGGTCGAAATCGGAGACAATTTTTTCGCCCGAAAATCGGAAAAACGCAAAGGCTATAGCCTTTGCATTTTTAACGATTTTCGGGCGTTAAAAATTGATTTTCTCCAAAATGACGGGGCTTGTGCCGGGGGACTCTAACGTACCCTTAGACCAACCCCCATTGTTCAGTTCGTCCGAAAACCCGGTTTGTCTGCGAGGCAATGCAGTATTCCGGATAGCGAGCAATGTGTCCTGGCGGGGTGGTCTAGGGGCCTATTTTCTCACTAACGAAGTCCGGTATAGGACTCCTAGGAATTGCTATGTGTTTTTTAGTGCCAGAAGAAGGTACCCTGTGAGTTTGGTCGAAATCGGAGACAATTTTTTTCGCCCGAAAATCGCAAAAACGCAAAGGCTATAGCCTTTGCATTTTTAACGATTTTCGGCCCCAAACAGATTTTCTCCAAAATGACGGGGGTTGTGCCGGGGGACTCTAACGTACCCCTAGACCAACCCCCATTGGTCAGTTCGTCCGAAAACCCGGTTTGTCTGCGAGGCAATGCAGTATTCCGGATAGCGAGCAATGTGTGCTGGCAAGGTGGTTTAGGGGCCTATTTTCTCACTAACGAAGTCCGGTATAGGACTCCTAGGAATTGCTATGTGTTTTTTAGTGCCAGAAGAAGGTACCCTGTGAGTTTGGTCGAAATCGGAGACAAAATTTTTTTCGCCCGAAAATCGGAAAAACGCAAAGGCTATAGCCTTTGCATTTTTAACGATTTGCGGCCCCAATCAGATTTTCTCCAAAATGACGGGGGTTGTGCCGGGGGACTCTAACGTACCCCTAGACCAACCCCCATTGTTCAGTTCGTCCGAAAACCCGGTTTGTCTGCGAGGCAATGCAGTATTCCGAATAGCGAGCAATGTGTCCTGGCGGGGTGGTCTAGGGGCCTTTTTTTCTCACTAACGAAGTCCGGTATAGGACTCCTAGGAATTGCTATGTGTTTTTTAGTGCCAGAAGAAGGTACCCTGTGAGTTTGGTCGAAATCGGAGACATTTTTTTTTCGCCCGAAAATCGGAAAAACGCAAAGGCTATAGCCTTTGCATTTTTAACGATTTTCGGCCCCAAACGAATTTGTTCCAAAATTTCGGGGTTCGTGCCGGGGGACTCTAACATACCCCTAGACCAACCCCCATTGGTCAGTTCGTCCGAAAACCCGGTTTGTCTGCGAGGCAATGCAGTATTCCGGATAGCGAGCAATGTGTCCTGGCGGGGTGGTCTAGGGGCCTATTTTCTCACTAACGAAGTCCGGTATAGGACTCCTAGGACTTGCTATGTGTTTTTTGGTCCCAGAAGAAGGTAACCTGTGAGTTTGGTCGAAATCGGAGACAATTTGTTTTCGCCCGAAAATCGGAAAAACGCAAAGGCTATAGCCTTTGCATTTTTAACGATTTTCGGCCCCAAACAGATTTTCTCCAAAATGACGGGGGTTGTGCCGGGGGACTCTAACGTACCATAAGACCAACCCCCATTGTTCAGTTCGTCCGAAAACCCGGTTTGTCTGCGAGGCAATGCAGTATTCCGGATAGCGAGCAATGTGTCCTGGCGGGGTGGTCAAGGGGCCTACTTGCTCACTAACGAAGTCCGGTATAGGACTCCTAGGAATTGCTATGTGTTTTTTAGTGCCAGAAGAAGGTACCCTGTGAGTTTGGTCGAAATCGGAGACAATTTTTTTTCGCCCGAAAATCGGAAAAACGCAAAGGCTATAGCCTTTGCATTTTTAACGATTTTCGGCCCCAAACGAATTTGTTCCAAAATCACGGGGGTCGTGCCGGGGGACTCTAACGTACCCCTAGACCAACCCCCATTGGTCAGTTCGTCCGAAAACCCGGTTTGTCTGCGAGGCAATGCAGTATTCCGGATAGCGAGCAATGTGTCCTGGCGGGGTGGTCTAGGGGCCTATTTTCTCACTAACGAAGTCCGGTATAGGACTCCTAGGACTTGCTATGTGTTTTTTGGTCCCACAAGAAGGTAACCTGTGAGTTTGGTCGAAATCGGAGACAATTTGTTTTCGCCCGAAAATCGGAAAAACGCAAAGGCTATAGCCTTTGCATTTTTAACGATTTTCGGCCCCAAACAGATTTTCTCCAAAATGACGGGGGTTGTGCCGGGGGACTCTAACGTACCCCTAGACCAACCCCCATTGTTCAGTTCGTCCGAAAACCCGGTTTGTCTGCGAGGCAATGCAGTATTCCGGATAGCGAGCAATGTGTCCTGGCGGGGTGGTCTAGGGGCCTATTTTCTCACTAACGAAGTCCGGTATAGGACTCCTAGGAATTGCTATGTGTTTTTTAGTGCCAGAAGAAGGTACCCTGTGAGTTTGGTCGAAATCGGAGAGAATTTGTTTTCGCCCGAAAATCGGAAAAACGCAAAGGCTATAGCCTTTGCATTTTTAACGATTTTCGGCCCCAAACAGATTTTCTCCAAAATGACGGGGGTTGTGCCGGGGGACTCTAACGTACCCCTAGACCAACCCCCATTGGTCAGTTCGTCCGAAAACCCGGTTTGTCTGCGAGGCAATGCAGTATTCCGGATAGCGAGCAATGTGTCCTGGCGGGGTGGTCTAGGGGCCTATTTTCTCACTAACGAAGTCCGGGTAGGACTCCTAGGAATTGCTATGTGTTTTTTAGTGCCAGAAGAAGGTACCCTGTGAGTTTGGTCGAAATCGGAGACAATTTTTTTCGCCCGAAATTCGCAAAAACGCAACGGCTATAGCCTTTGCATTTTTAACGATTTTCAGCTCCAAACGAATTTGGTTCAAAATCACGGGGGTCGTGCCGGGGGACTCAAACGTACCCCTAGACCAACCCCCATTGGTCAGTTCGTCCGAAACCCCGGTTTGTCTGCGAGGCAATGCAGTATTCCAGATAGCGAGCAATGTGTCCTGGCGGGGTGGTCAAGGGGCCTATTTTCTCACTAACGAAGTCCGGTATAGGATTCCTAGGACTTGCTATGTGTTTTTTGGTCCCAGAAGAAGGTAACCTGTGAGTTTGGTCGAAATCGGAGACAATTTTTTTCGCCCGAAAATCGGAAAAACGCAAAGGCTATAGCCTTTGCATTTTTAACGATTTTCGGCCCCAAACGAATTTGTTCCAAAATCACGGGGGTCGTGCCGGGGGACTCTAACGTACCCCTAGACCAACCCCCATTGGTCAGTTCGTCCGAAAACCCGGTTTGTCTGCGAGGCAATGCAGTATTCCGGATAGCGAGCAATGTGTCCTGGCGGGGTGGTCTAGGGGCCTATTTTCTCACTAACGAAGTCCGGTATAGGACTCCTAGGAATTGCTATGTGTTTTTTAGTGCCAGAAGAAGGTACCCTGTGAGTTTGGTCGAAATCGGAGACAAAATTTTTTTCGCCCGAAAATCGCAAAAACGCAAAGGCTATAGCCTTTGCATTTTTAACGATTTTCGGCCCCAAACAGATTTTCTCCAAAATGACGGGGGTTGTGCCGGGGGACTCTAACGTACCCCTAGACCAACCCCCATTGGTCAGTTCGTCCGAAAACCCGGTTTGTCTGCGAGGCCATGCAGTATTCCTGATAGCGCGCATTGTATGCTGGGCGGGGTGGTTTAGGGGCCTATTTTCTCACTAACGAAGTCCGGTATAGGACTCCTAGGACTTGCTATGTGTTTTTTGGTCCCACAAGAAGGTAACCTGTGAGTTTGGTCGAAATCGGAGACAATTTGTTTTCGCCCGAAAATCGGAAAAACGCAAAGGCTATAGCCTTTGCATTTTTAACGATTTTCGGCCCCAAACAGATTTTCTCCAAAATGACGAGGGTCGTGCCGGGGGACTCTAACGTACCCCTAGACCAACCCCCATTGGTCAGTTCGTCCGAAAACCCGGTTTGTCTGCGAGGCAATGCAGTATTCCGGATAGCGAGCAATGTGTCCTGGCGGGGTGGTCTAGGGGCCTATTTTCTCACTAACGAAGTCCGGTATAGGACTCCTAGGAATTGCTATGTGTTTTTTAGTGCCAGAAGAAGGTACCCTGTGAGTTTGGTCGAAATCGGAGACATTTTTTTTTCGCCCGAAAATCGGAAAAACGCAAAGGCTATAGCCTTTGCATTTTTAACGATTTTCGGCCCCAAACAGATTTTCTCCAAAATGACGGGGCTTGTGCCGGGGGACTCTAACGTACCCCTAGACCAACCCCCATTGGTCAGTTCGTCCGAAACCCCGGTTTGTCTGCGAGGCCATGCAGTATTCCTGATAGCGCGCATTGTATGCTGGGCGGGGTGGTTTAGGGGAGTATTTTCTCACTAACGAAGTCCGGTATAGGACTCCTAGGACTTGCTATGTGTTTTTTGGTCCCACAAGAAGGTAACCTGTGAGTTTGGTCGAAATCGGAGACAATTTGTTTTCGCCCGAAAATCGGAAAAACGCAAAGGCTATAGCCTTTGCATTTTTAACGATTTTCGGCCCCAAACAGATTTTCTCCAAAATGACGGGGCTTGTGCCGGGGGACTCTAACGTACCCCTAGACCAACCCCCATTGGTCAGTTCGTCCGAAAACCCGGTTTGTCTGCGAGGCAATGCAGTATTCCGGATAGCGAGCAATGTGTCCTGGCGGGGTGGTCTAGGGGCCTATTTTCTCACTAACGAAGTCCGGTATAGGACTCCTAGGAATTGCTATGTGTTTTTTAGTGCCAGAAGAAGGTACCCTGTGAGTTTGGTCGAAATCGGAGACAATTTTTTTCGCCCGAAAATCGCAAAAACGCAAAGGCTATAGCCTTTGCATTTTTAACGATTTTCGGCCCCAAACGAATTTGTTCCAAAATCACGGGGGTCGTGCCGGGGGACTCTAACGTACCCCTAGACCAACCCCCATTGGTCAGTTCGTCCGAAAACCCGGTTTGTCTGCGAGGCAATGCAGTATTCCGGATAGCGAGCAATGTGTCCTGGCGGGGTGGTCTAGGGGCCTATTTTCTCACTAACGAAGTCCGGTATAGGACTCCTAGGAATTGCTATGTGTTTTTTAGTGCCAGAAGAAGGTACCCTGTGAGTTTGGTCGAAATCGGAGACATTTTTTTTTCGCCCGAAAATCGGAAAAACGCAAAGGCTATAGCCTTTGCATTTTTAACGATTTTCGGCCCCAAACAGATTTTCTCCAAAATGACGGGGGTTGTGCCGGGGGACTCTAACGTACCCCTAGACCAACCCCCATTGGTCAGTTCGTCCGAAAACCCGGTTTGTCTGCGAGGCAATGCAGTATTCCGGATAGCGAGCAATGTGTCCTGGCGGGGTGGTCTAGGGGCCTATTTTCTCACTAACGAAGTCCGGTATAGGACTCCTAGGAATTGCTATGTGTTTTTTAGTGCCAGAAGAAGGTACCCTGTGAGTTTGGTCGAAATCGGAGACAATTTTTTTTCGCCCGAAAATCGGAAAAACGCAAAGGCTATAGCCTTTGCATTTTTAACGATTTTCGGCCCCAAACAGATTTGCTCCAAAATGACGGTGGTTGTGCACGTGGACTCTAACGTACCCCTAGACCAACCCCCAAGGGTCAGTTCGTCCGAAAACCCGGTTTGTCTGCGAGGCAATGCAGTATTCCTGATAGCGCGCAATGTGTGCGGGCGAGGTGGCTTTGGGGCCTGTTTACTCACTAACGAAGTCCGGTATAGGACTCCTAGGACTTGCTATGTGTTTTTTGGTCCCAGAAGAAGGTAACCTGTGAGTTTGGTCGAAATCGGAGACAATTTTTTTTCGGCCGAAAATTGCAAAAACGCGAAGGCTATAGCCTTGCCATTTTCACGATGTTCGGCCGAAAAATAATGTTGCTCCAAAGTGACGGGGGTTGTGCAGGGGGACTCTAACGTACCCAAGACCAACCCCCGAGGGTTTGGTCGAAATCGGAGACAATTTTTTCGGCCGAAAATCGTAAAACGCAAAGGCTATAGCCTTTGAATTTTGACGATTTTCGGCCGAAAAGAAATGTTGCTCGAAAGTGACGGGGGTTGTGCAGGGGGACTCTAACGTACCCCTAGACCAACCCCTGAGGGTTGGGTTGGCGAGAAACCGGGATCTACTGCGAAAAATTGCGACGAATCGACGCAGACCGAAGGGCCCATGCGCTTCTCTGGTTCAAAATTTCGCGCGGGGGCTGTGCCTTGCTGCACGCACTGGAGCCGCCTCCGCACGCTCCGGTTCTCATACTCTTCTCATACCCCAAGTTCCCGCCGCTGCAGTACGTCACGGAACTACTTCCTTGTCTTGTCACCTGGGGACTACTTTTGTGAGCTTCCGCTCCCCGAGTTCCGGTCTGATCAGTCGTCAGTCTTCTCTCGCTTCTGCTGTCGGAAGGTTTGGAGGTATCCAATTTTATCTGAGTAATCCTTCAGTTTAAGAAGATATTTTATATAAGAAGATTTTATTGGTATTTCATAAGGATTCTTTTGCACTATGAATTTTGGTGAGTTATCGGAAGTTTTAATTCTGATTGAGAATTAACCTCTTGAGCACATGGCCTAACCTCCTCATTTCGCTCCCGGCCGGACCCGGCTCATATGCAGCTTGGTTGACTTTGACGCACCTTGACTCGTGTGTTTCGTTGCGTTCCCACGTGCACGTGGTGATGTTCGGATAACCTATAGCTTTCATTCTTTTGGTTCCCATGTGTAAAGAAATTTCTTTATTGTAATCGTTCTTACCCTGATTGTCTGGTTTGTCTAAATTAAAACTTTTTCGTTAGCCAACGAATTTGCAGCCCGTTTATTGGGCTCCCATTTTACTCCAAGGCCTGCAGGCCAACTTGGATTTGCCTGCATTCCAATAGGGCTATCCCAAATGAAACAATATGTGTTTCAGTATTTCAGTATAGGACTGTTTATAGGGAAAGATAGGAACAATGCATTTTCATTTTGTATCATCTTGCCTTGTTTGAAACATTCTGCATTTTGATTGATGCCATCTTTATTTGTTTCCCAGGATGCTGATTCCTCAGATGGGCCCTCACTACTGAAGACTTTGCCGATCCATGCTGGAATATTTTGGCCTGCTTGTAATCCCTTGTCTGAAGTTGGAGACTTCATTGCAACATGACGAACAGAGATGAAGGTGTGTAATTTATCCTGCACTCTATTATCCATCACATTTCTGGCTGGCTGCTAGTCACTCAACTGACCTTTCCTCCCACGCTAATAAGTATTGTTTGTTCCTTCCAGGTTGTCCAGTCGCATTCGTTCAATTAAACCCTACCCTTGATGCTCCCTATTCACCTCCAAAGAGTTGATGAGATCTCTTGTCTGGTGTCTGCCGTTGCAGTGCTGATGAGCTGTTCTCATCTGTGACGTCTCTGGTGAGTATTTCATGTTTCAGACGTGCTCTATTATGCATCAGATTAGTTGCTTTACCCTCTCCTTATCTTTTCTGTCTTGCTAATAGTTTTTTCTTTTTGTTTTCAGGTATTCAGCTTGACTCCAGTCATCCAAGTACACCTTGACACGCAGGATGTATTGAAGCTGTTATTTCACTTCTGCTTGGATCTTCCCTCTGCTGTTGCAGTTGCTATGGTTTCGTCTGCTATGATTGTGCTGTTGATTTCAAGGTAAGAAATGTTGAGTGTTTTGGTATTGAATTTTGAAAGATTTTCTAGAAGTAAGACAACACAAATCTTTTGATTGCTCACTCTAAAGAACTTTTTGATGCATTTATACATATAATTGTCAATTCCCTAAGCTAAATCTGAAATTATGTTAATTGGAGCAAAGTTGGAAGTGGGACAATAATGGCTTACATTTCATTAAGAGTGGTGCCTTTTTACTTCAATTTACATTCTGATTTTGGCTGTGTTGGCTGAACTACTCTGAAAACTAGATACTGAGAACCTGGATAGTAGGACCAGATCAGACAGTCAGAACTGTTTCAGTTTTGCAGAATGGTATAAAAGCAATGAGAGATTTGTAATTTTATTATCTGTTGAGGAAAGCTTTGACATAAATTACAAAAGTCAACTGATTCCTTTCATTCAAAAAGTTCACTTGGTATCGCACCACTGTTCTGAAGCCAAATTGGAAATTGATTTCTTTTCTACTCCCCTATGAAGTAGATTGCAATTGGCGTTCAAAACAAAACTAATGGCCACATTTGCTGGTTGTTATATCACTAGAAAGTTGCGATTTTCCTGCTAGTACTTTTGTCTCCATTGAAATACCCCAGGTCATGGGGTTCAAATTGATGCTACAATCCTGGTATGCTTTTTAGTTGCTGCCATAGTAACAGATGCATGGCATGTTAAATAAGTGTACTGCATAATGAATATCATCACACATTTGCTTTATAGCTTGTCAGTTGATTTTATTACTGTTGATAAAAAATAACTTGATGCTCAGTTAAGCAGCATTATTGGCCATTTGTTTGATAGTTTCATTAGTTGATTAAAAGTAACTGTTAGTCTGCTCAGAACTATCGATAACTAGAAGCTTTCTTTATGATAGGAGTGAATTTTACCTGTTTGCCACGGTGGCTGTGGTAAATTTTGTTCCTATATTTGAAATTTGAGTATATGTAACTTTGACTTCATTATAGATTGGTTAAATGGTAGCACTCCTTAAGGTTAAAGTAAACTTGGGTGTCAATAAATAATTAAAATCAACTGAATTGTGATGAACTGATTCTCTTTTCTTGAACTGCTTCTGATGCATATTTGTTTTTGCAGCTGACAAGACGACGTTACGGGGAAAGAAGCACCATGAAGTTTCTTCAAATGAAGCAACCAACTCAAGACAGGATCTCCAGCACGAAGAAACGCTTGGATCTCCCCTCTGCTGTGATCATGCTGTTGGTTTCAAGGTAAGAAATGTTAAGTGTTTTGGTATTGAATTTCGAAAGATTTTTGAGAAGTAAGACAACACAAATATTTTGATTGCTCACTTAAAAGAATTTTTTGATGCATGTATACATATAATATTCAATTCCCTAAGCTAAATCTGAAATTCTGTTAATTGAATCAAAGTTGGAAGTGGGACAGTAATGGCTTACCTTTCATTAAGAGTGGTGCCTTTATACTTCAATATACATTCTGATTTTGACTGTGTTGGCTGAACTACTCTGAAAACTAGATACTGAGAACCTGGATAGTAGGACCAGATCAGACAGAACTGTTTCAGTTTTGCAGAATGGTGTAAAAGCTATGAGAGATTAATAAATTAATTATCTGTAGAGGAAAGCTTTGACATAAATTACAAAAGTCAACTGATTCCTTTCATTCAAAAAGTTCACTTGGTATCGCACCACTGTTCTGAAGCCAAATTGGAAATTGATTTCTTTTCTACTCCCCTATGAAGTAGATTACAATTGGCTTTCAAAACAAAACCAATGGCGACATTTGCTGGTTGTTATATCAATAGAAAGTTGCGATTTTCCTGCTAGTACTTTTGTCTCCATTGAAATACCCCAGGTCATGGGGTTCAAATTGATGCTACAATCCTGGTATGCTTTTTAGTTGCTGCCATAGTAACAGATGCATGGCATGTTAAATAAGTGTACTGCATAATGGATAGCATCACACATTTGCTTGTCAGTTGATTTTATTACTGTTGATAAAAATAACTTGATGCTCAGTTAAGGAACATTATTGGCTTTCTTTATGGTAGTAAATTTTACCTGTGTGTTTACCACTGTGGCTAATTTTGAAGCTGGAGTAGATGTAATGTTGACTTCATTATAGATTTTGTTTGGATGATAGTACTCTTCAAGAGTAAAATAAAACTGTCACCTTCTTTTGAATGCTGAATATATTTTGATTTCAAACTGAAATGCCATTGCAAGATGGAAAACTTTGGCATGTTACCTGCCATACTGAATTTTGTCGTTCTAAATAAATAAACTGAGCAATGATGAAATGACACTCTTTTATTGAACTGCTTCTGATACATATTTGTTTTTGCAGGTGACAAGACGAAGTTACGGGGAAAGCCGAACCAAATATGCAGCCGTTGACGATTCTTCAAATCAAGCAACCAACTCAAGAAAGGATGACTGTGAAGATTCTTCGAAACGCAAGACGAGGATGTCAGCATGAAGAAATGAACTTACTTTGAACTTACTTTTGCTAATGTGAGCAACGATTGCTTCATGTGGAGGAGAGATCAGTCACAGTGGAACATGGAATGGCCCGAGGTCCTGGTACGCATTTCTCGGGCTCCTTTAGTGACATGTTATTGAAGGTTCACCAGGCCACTGCTTGCTCTCGGGTCCTGTGTTTCATCTCGTCGGCTGTGATTGAGTTCATATGAAGTGATTGTTGCGTAGAGTCAGTTTATGAGGGGTTTTAATTAAACTCCTCTTGACAGTTAATTTGACTAGTTTTTTCCAGATGGAACTTTGTTTGACCCCCCCAGAAATTTTACTTGGGCCGCATCACATAGGGATCTCGAGATAGCCTAAAAAAGGGCCTTTTTTTGCAGGCCTCCCATTGGCCAGCTGCTATTGCTTCTTTTTGTTCTTCTTCCAATAAACTTTGTTTTTCTTTATTCAACTGTTTGTTTGTTTGTTTATTTATTTTTTTTTTTTTTTGTTGCCGCTGTTCCACTGCTCTGCTCCAAGGCCCAAGCTCCGCTGCTGCATATTCGCAGCAGCTGAGCTGGGACTTGGAGCAAGGAACAACATGGGCAACAAAAAACAATTCTTTTTTTTTTCCCCTCCTTCGTTGTTGGCTTTGGCCTTCCTTGCTCGAGCAGCTCACTGGTGGAAACCAATGAGCTGCTCGAGCAAGGAAAGCCGAAGCCAACAACCAAGGAGGGGAAAAAAAAAAAGGACAAGTGCTGAAAAGTAAACAAAGCATGAATGTCAACAACAACAAAGAGCAGAAGACACACAGTATGACAAAGTGAGAGGAACACTGCAAAGGCCAAATACTAAGTCCCAAAAAAAGAGAAGAAGAAATTGGCCATGGCAGAGCAGCACAAATGTAAACAAGAGTAGCTACAATGTCAACAAAGCACTGTGTTCCTCTAAATTTCTCATACATTCAGAGAGAAGGAAGGCAGAACAAGGCGAGGCATAGGACCCGCTGGGATTCGAACCCAGCAGTGAGACAAGTCCCACTCCAGGAGGCCGTATTATACCAAAGCCAGAGGGGAAACAACAGAGCACAGAGCAGTAAAAAAAGTATCCATTCAAAAGTTGAAATTCTAAAGCAAAGAGAGAGGAATCCCCTCTCATTCGCCCCCTCTCACCCACACATTGACCTTCAGGAGTCTGGCCTGGGTCAACATGCCAGCAAGAGGGGGCAACTACAACAAGTTGAAAGCAAGCAAAAATTTACATTTCAAAGGTACAAGAGCAAGACACCCACTCCTCACACCCTGACCATGAGGAGTCTGGCCGAGGTCAAAGTGCGAGGAAGCAAGCAAAAATTTAGATTTGAAAGGTTACCACTAAAATGCCTACTCCTCACACCCTGACCTTTAGGAGTCTGGCCGAGGTCAAAGTGAGAGGAAGCAGGCAGGCCAAATGGCGCAAAACAAAGCATTCAATGGATACTTTTTGCAACAGAGCAAGTAAAGAGCAGCAGCAGACACAAAGGCAACACTCAAATATAACAAGAAGCAAGGCCCATCACTCATATATGTTAAACAAAAACAAGCTTTAGTACTTTAAAAAGCATTTTGCCATATTATTTAATGCCTTCAGAAAAACATAAAACTTTACTTGTTTGCGAGATACCAATCATGAATAAGATATAAAGAAAACTGAATGACTAGCATTTATCTAAATAACACACCAAATCTGGTAATAAATATGAGTGAAGGGCTATGCGCAATATTGCATTTAAAACACATAAAAATGATATCAACAAGAAGGACCCATCACTCATCTCCATACACATATGAAAAAGCAAGCGTTACTACTTTAAAAAGCATTTAGCCATATTATTTAATGCATTCAGACAAACATACCGTTTGACTAGTTCCAACAATCAATAAGATATAGAGAAAAGTGAACTACTAGTTTTATCCAATTAACATACAAAGTCTGGTAACAAAAATGAGTGACGGGCCCATGTACTTTCAACAATATTGCATTTAAAACAAATAAAATTCACAAAGGTTGTTTAAAAGCTAGACGGCATACTGAGAATGAACATACCATACTCTAAATGATTAAAACCTTGACAAAGTCTGGAAAAAGAAAAGGCCCAATTTAACTTTTGACTAATGTTACATTTAATTTTTCTGGGTAAAATGATGCAATATTGTTCAAAGAGCAACAATCATCAGGCACGAGCTGCAATTTCATATGAAAAGATCCCAACTAATGCATCAAGCCGTAATGACTCGGCTGAGTGTCCTAGCTTCCCAATTTTCTCCTAATTCTTATCCCCTTTGTTTAGCGCTGCCAAAACTTTTGATATTCAAATATACAGGCAAGATTGCCTGATAAATAATACTACTGCTGCTGTGGACTCTTGCCTCATCGCATTTCATCGAGTCCAAGATTCCCTCACAAAGAGTACTAAGGGTACCCTCCTTCTCACATTTAAACGAGAAAGCACAGTAAAATAAGTTTCTGATTCACACTATTGCCCAATTAAAGAGGTACATGGATGTACCATAGCCTGACAAAGTGTGTAACTTGTCAGCCATGAGGTAACCTAACCTTCCTACCTACCTAACCCTAACCTCCCTTGGACACTAAATAATGAACTAGAATGAAAAAAAATTACAGCCTTTCAAGGAAATAACGACACTCCGTTCATACGAATATAATTGAAAAGTTATACACCCAATGCTGATGGTGCATTCTAAGCTTACGGTCCCACTCAGCAGCAGCAGAAAGAGGGAACATATGACCGAGGACGTTAAGTTTGTCCTCCTCACCAGCACAATAAAATATGTGATTTCTACATAATCACATCGTAATCCTCTCAATTAGATAATTAAGGAATATTATTACATTGGAAACAAATAATATCAAAATTACACTCACCGAATTCGGCAACACACCGACATCGTAAATCGCCATGTTGTTTAGACTTCGGACGGACTTCCGGTCACTTCCGGCTGCAGAAAGTGACGTCACTCACCCGCCAGAATTTGAGTTATTCAAAAGGGATTCAGAAGCAGAACAGCCCCGCCAAGAAAGGCGCCCCCGCTTACTGCATTTTCTCGCAAATAAACCCGGTTTTCGGACAAACTGACCCCTAGGGTTTGGTCTAGGGGTACATGAGAGTCCACCTGCACAACCCCCGTCATTTTAGAGCAAATTAGTTTTTGACCGAAAATCGTAAAAATGCAAAGGCTATAGCCTTTGCATTTTTGCGATTTTCGGCCGAAAAAAAATTGTCTCCGATTTCGACCAAACTCACAGGTTACCTTCTTCTGGCCCCAGAAAACACATAGCAAGTCCAAGGAGCCCGATGCCAGACGTCGTTTGAGGGAAAATCGCTTTGGCAGGGGGCCTTCCCTCTGCGTCGTATCGTCGCATTTCTTCGCTATAAAAAGCGGTTTTCGGACATACCAACCATCGGGGGGTTGGTCTAGTGGTACATTAGAGTCCCCCTGCACAACCCCCGTCACTTTGGAGCAAAATTTTTTCCGGCCAAAAATCGTAAAAATGCAAAGGCTATAGCCTTTGCATTTTTGCGATTTTCGGCCGAGAATAAATTGTCTCCGATTACGACCAAACTCACAGGGGGGTCCATAATCAATGAATCAAGTGCAAGGATCCCGATAAGGGACTCAGTTTAGGAGAAATTCGTTTTCCTATGAGTCGTGCGTGACTGTCATAGCATAACGTACCCCTAGACTCCTAGACCAACTTGAGGAACCACCTTTGTAGAACAACAAGAATGACACATCTAATGCGGTTGGAAGTATATCAAGGGAGATGAAAAAGATCTTTACATTTGGAAAAATGGCACATATATTTTCAGAAAAGAAAAGAATAATAAAAAAAAAAAAACATTTGCACTTAAAACAGTTTTCTCACTATAACGGAAGAATAAGACAATTTCTCAAGGCTGTGTTCTCCAGAAACAAGAAAATGGAAGCCAAAATGTTTACAGGTTTTTTGATCCCTTTCATAAATTTTCATAATTAAATTTAGCAAATTTTAAAAAAACATATTGGATCCATGATTTAAGCATGCATTAATCGATTGAAGTTTCTATGCACCCATTCCATTCTGTAGAAAATTACATAATTTAGTGCAATATTTCATAAACACTTTAACATCTTCATTTAGTAAGTTTTAAAACCGCAACAGAACAGCACTTTGAACCTAATGAACACAGTATTTGATTTACTAAAAAAGGAAAATAATAATAAAAAACTAAAGGACAATCTCTCAGACACTCATTCACTCTCTTAATCTGGATTTGGGTAAGAGCACTAATTGTGTATTTATATGTTCAACAACACACTCATACATCATGAAAAATACAGTATTATCATTATTTTATTCTAATTGTAATGCTATTACTTTTTACATAGTACACAATCAAATCATTTCATGCTTGCTTGAAATAAGGTCTTTTTCATTCTTAACTGTCAAAACAAACCCTTATAACAAACATGGTACATTAAATCAATCACATATTTTGTATTCACAATGTGGACGTTTCTTTCTCCAGTATTAAAATTTACAATGTACACTTTATAAATGTAAATTGTTGTCACTTACTTTAAAATCTCAGTGACTGCCCTTTTATTTCCATTTAAAATCAAATCAAAGACACCCTTGCCTCACTTGAGTTGGGATCATACATGACAGCAAAAGATTGTCTGAAAAGAAGAAGCAAATTTAATAGACTCAAGCTTGAGATTGAATAAAATGGCTATGAGGATGGCACTGGAAATTTTGACCAACGTTAGCTTATTTTGCATTTTTTAGAGAGTAATATGGACCACATTCAAGATACAATTAAAATGGACATACACTATAGTTTACAACATTTAATTTTCTGATCATAGACCAACAAACGTAAGATATTGGTCCATTATCAAAGAAAATTGATGACTTATAAAGACAAGCACTTGAGTTTTGTTGATGCAAAAAACTGTGTGCTGTAATTTACTGTAGAACAGAAGCCCAGTTGATAATTCCAGGGAGAGACCAAGCAAAATACACAAAATTTTTCATCCTCAAGATTGAGAAACTGACAGAATATAGTACCTTTTTCTTTGGTCAGTTAAAACACAAACTGTTTAGTAAAAGTAAGCAGAAAAGGATAACAGTCTGACTTATTCACCACACAGCTGTATTGAACCAAGCAAAGAAACTGTCAAGGAAATCAACATTAAACCTTGTGAAAGTTTGATACATATGGTGAAATGATACAAAATAATAATAAAAAATCTACCATCATTGACAAAACAATTACAATTTGATTTCTCACTTCTTTCAAAACGATTTTTAAAGCAACCTTATGCAACCCCTTTCACATTGAAAGGGATAGCAGTTTTATATTTTTAACTCGTTGAAGGCAGGGTAAAAGATATATTGAGGCAATCGTGTCTTTTATCATAACTCCATACAATCACAGGTCCACCACTGAAGTCTTCTTAGTACTTTATCAAAGAAAAAACATAGGATGATTAACTTTTTGTTATGAGATAAAGAAAATTTACGTTACAAAATAAAATAGCTAGAGCTCTGCACTTGTGCGCACACATTTTTCACGGCAGCTCCATATGCCAAGGAAGATCCAAAATTACAAACCACTACATAGGCCTTGTGCCTTGTGTTAGTGTGTTTATGCACCACTAAATCAATGAAGTAACACAATGGAATTACATATTGAACCAAGGAGGGCAATTACGAAGTTCACACAAATCAGGCCTCTTTTATCACAAGCTTGCTTCACTCATACACAAAATGACCATCTGGTCAAAAAGAAGAACAAAGCAAAATGTATGGGTAGGATCTGTGATTGCACGAATAATTTACACAACTTCAACATTATGAAAGCTTCTGAAACAAAGCCAACACAATGTCACATCATAGTGAGTATGTTTATTTACAGGGCAATGGACATTTTTCAAAGTACATGCACCATATGAAAATTGGGATGTGATGGTTGCTTGAGGAAACAGCAACAGTTTCTAAAATCACACCACTTCATTTGTTTTCTCACTCACAGTCATTAAATTCATTGAATGTCTTAACACTTTGTCCACATATTCTATTAAAAAGTTGTACTAGGCAGAAACATCACTTAACATGAATCATTTTTCTTTATAGAAAACGACAACAAAAATAACTCCACTCAGTGGGCTTTTGGTATGGCTTGTTTGAAGAATATGATGTCTCTTCTTGTCTTTACATGCTACTGAGGCCCAGGTGGATTGTGTTGTAAGGTTGAGGCTGGACCCTGCAACTGAGGAAGACAAGTGCAATTAGTTTCAACAGGGTCCAAGAGATGACACGAAAACAAAAACATGCTTATGTCCTCTGTGGCATATGAGAGATTCCACAAAACAGATAGAAGCACTTACTGGAGGCATGCCATGGTAGGGAGGTTGCACCATGTGAGGCCCGGGACCGTGAGCTAGATGGTGTCCTCCTCCAAGCTTTGGTGTGTTATCTTCAGCCTTCTCTTCTTCTCTTCTCTTTAAACATGCCGCTTTGGGATTTAAATTTCGTTCTGATTGATGGATAAAAGCAAAGTTGATAAGTATTTTTGTACATACTACTTATATTACAAACCAGGTGAGGTCCGAGGAATGTTCGGGTAGCTTACCTCGAACTTGCTGCTCTAGTGACATTATCACTTCTACAGCCATATTTAATATCCCCAATTTTGTCTGAGGTTTATCTGTCTTTAAATGAGACATACACATGCGTCCTAACTCTTTGAGTGCTTCATTGATGTCCCTGATACGTATCCTGTAGGAAGAAACAAAGCACTAAATGAAACTGGAGTAGCAGGTGGTGACATACTGCTTTTTTCTGCATTATATAAAAGCTTTAAGTGTGAAGAAATTCACACTCTACACAAGATGGAAAAAAAAACACATTTCAATCAAATAGGATATCTTAAAACACACAATACTTTTATCCAAATTGGGAAGAATTTTTACATACAGCAAGCAGGAGAGGATCCATGTGCATACCATCAACCAAAATACCTCTGTTGAATTCATGAACTCTTTTTCCCTTTTATGAAAGACTGACACACATAATTACCTTCCTAAAATATCTAAAATTCAGCCCCCAAAACTGATCAATGACTCAATAAAGGCTAGATACTTGTGTCTGTTATCAGAACAAGATACTATAAGCACAGAGCAGATGGTACTCCATCAACTCGACAATTACCTCTCTCGGGCATTGTTGGCTTGCCTTCGCTCCTTCTCCCGTTGGGCCTTAAGAACTGGGTCATCATTATCGTCCTCGCTTGAGGGGAAAACAAAACGCCATCAGAAAGCGTGTCTCAAAAACTTCATATCCCAGAGTCCTTCACGGTTCAAACCCGCTAACCACTCAGAAGAATCCCTCATAGATTTACTGTGATTTAGTTTAAGAGGCACAAGTTTGTTTTGTTTTTCTTTTAGATACAGCACATACAAACAAAGACCAATGAATTGGAATTTCAAGTTTAAAACAGACTAAGAAAATTAAAATCATAAGATTTAAAAATATAAAGTAATTTGAACATTTTTGAAAGAAAGCATTCATGTAGAGCAAGAAAACACAAGAATTTAATTAGAGGTATGATAATGTTACATTCAAAGACTTCATACTGAGATAGAGAACACAAGATAGTGTTAAATTCAGATAGAAAAGTTTGTGGTGCCTCACTCACTTATGACAGTCTTAAATACATAAAATCGAGTGTTTTCAGGACCTGAACCATGAAGTCTGCATGTCACAAAACTTCAAGAGATATTCATGAACATCTGACAAAGTCATATATTTAGTCATTAGTTGTTATGAATTCTTTACATGAGATCAAGTCCAGCTCTAACAAATTTTCAATGCCTTATATTTTACCTCTGTTATGTTAATAATACATATTTAAGAAAAGGTCATTGATTTCAGATTAAAATTTGTCCTTTTTAAACTATTTTTCTAAGGTTTTTTGTTTTGTAAATATGCATCAAAAGGAGCACCTCAGATCCTTGCGCCAGGAAGATAGTGAAATGAAAGCATAAAAGCAAAGGAAAGTGCAAGGAGAGTTTGGGTGTAGAACACAAAATGTGGGCTGCATTGAACTGATTACAAATACAGAAAATCTAATACCTACTTGGAGGCAGTGATATTTTACTTCTAGCCATTTACAATATACATGAGTGCATTTGCAAAACTACCAAGCTCTGGGAGTCGAAATAAAAAGTGAACTGAAATGAGTCCACGGTAAACTAAACAATTAGAATATAATCCCCGAAAAACAACTCTAGGTTCCAAGGTGTGAGAAGGAAATTACACACTACAGTTATCAGCAGAGCATGCTCACACACAATGAGGCTCCCTAGCAAAGTTCTTTTAAACTCAATTAAGAAGTCAGAAGGCAAACAGAAGTATTTAAGGTGTGTAAAAAATTCTTTCAATCTTATAGTACTAAACTATGAATAAATATCTAGGAGTATGTTCTCATACCTTTCTCTAACATTGTTGGCCTGGCGTCTCTCCTTTTCTCTGTGTGCTTTTAGAGCAGGATCTTCACAATCTTCATCTGCGCTAGAACAGCTGTGCAAAAATAAAGCAATTATTTATATTAGAAAAATAGTAGACATTTAAAAGCAGTGCTACAAAACTACAAAATTAAGAAAAATATCTTTGTATTTTAGTTATTCCAACCTTCGCGATCTTTTTGACCCTTTATTGCTTGATGTTGAGTTAACAAGGCTTCCAATTAAATCACTGCTACTTGGTTTTGTGTCTGTACTGTCTGGAGGTTCTTTTCGCTTTCCTGGATAAAATGTTTAAAAATTCATTAGAAGGATATCTTTTACTACTGTAATTATGGTAATTTAAAACTAATTATTTAACACATACTGCCTGTAAGCCTCTCTAACTTTACTGGAGCCTCATCTGGTGTTGCTGAAAGTCCAGGATATGATCCTTGAGGTAATGGGACTGTACTGCCTGGAGTACCAGGATGTGCATTTCCCTAAAAAGACAAGAACAATGAAATCAGAATGATATAGGGTTGCTTTTCATGAACTATGAACTAAAGAAATGCAGTGATGCCACAACAAAAAAATTGACATACCAGGTGGGGATCTAAGGTAGGATCATGGTGATACCCTGAAGGTTGAAGGAGACCATTGGAGGAATGTGTATGATGCCCGTGAGGATGTGGTGGTAAGGGAAGACCATGCCCAAGAAGTTGCTGACTCTCAGCATGGTTCCGCAAAACATTTATGGCATCATCCAACCGTTCTTCCATACGAGTACCCTGGAAACACAAAAAGAAAAAAACAATTGATAAGTACTCGAGCCAAACAAGTTTCAGAATAAAACTAGCATGATGTTAAAGAGCAAATAGACAAGACACACAATCTTTTTTTTTTTTTTTTTTTTTTTTAAAGTGCATTTTTTTTAAAACATAGAAAAGGCTGTAACAGAGATCATAGTCTCACCATAAGCCATTTTATCACAAGCCAGGTATGTATTTTATAGTTAATGGCTTCTTTACCTTTAGAAGAAAATTAAACTTTGAGGGAAAAATAAGAAAGAAAATGAAAAAAGCAACTTTAATACAGGCTGAAAGCCTAAGCATAAGATCAAACCAGAAATGTTTCATATTTCTTATAGAACTACATTGCTCAAAGTAAGCTAAACTAAAATTACATTGAGAGCAAACTAAGGCAACAGAAAACATATGTGTACAGGTCTTACTTCACTATGATCCCGTAGGAACCCAATGGCTGCATCCAATCTTTCTTCAAGTGGCGCGCTCTGTTAGTGCATCAGGGGCATGTGCCAAACAAAAAAGAAAACAAAAAACCAAACAAATCAAACAAAGAAAAAAAAGGAAAACAAATTTATTTTTAAAATACCATACTTCTAAAACCAAACAAAATTTCATGCAAAACTTTTGATTGGATAAGTCTTGCACATAACTTTGACCAAGCAGAAAAAAAAGGAATAGAAATAAAATAAATTTAATAAAATAGATGCTAGAAGTTCTACAACTAGGGAAGCAATTACACACAAATAGAAGATCTCCAAAGCTGTGTAGACTTAACCTTTGTGACAAAAATCAATTATTTATTGAATAAATGCAAGCTACGCAATTTTAAAGGGCAAAAAAAAAAAAAAAAAAAAAATGATAATTAATAGAGAGAGGAATAAGAGAGTCTTGACTATGAAGTATTATAATTGGGGGTTATAATTCCCCGAATAAATGAAGAAACAAATAGCTGCTAATAAATATTTTGTATTAATGACAAAAAAACTTTTATCAAATATTGTTAGTTGTATGAACAGCTATTGCAAGTTAATGGAGGGGTATAGACTTCCAAAGAGGTGCTGCTGCACCCTGGAAATACCTTCATTCTACAATTAATGATGAACATAGGAAAACAAGTAGCTAAACCCAGCAAAATACACACAACCAAAGAAAACAACACAAATAATACCCTCAAAGAAAGGCATACCAAATGTACAAATAAATAAATGAGGCAGATCAGAAGAATAGTTCATAAGGAATGATAAAGAAATTTAGTAGAATATCAGTAGGGCATAGTATACTATAATTATTTTGTATGATTTATGTTAATTATTTTCAAATCCGTAAGAATCATGAAAATGACTAGATCAACAACATTTTGTTATGTTACAAAACTGAACCTTATGAGCTATGTCCCTGATCTGCCTCAACCAGTAAGTAATCCTTTACCATGTGTAAGTTAGAGTGATGGTGGGGTGCAGAGGAGAAGTGTGGTGAGGAGGGATTAGCCCCACTAGGGGGGCCTCCCGACCAAGGCCCTGGGGGGCCCCCAGTAGGACCTCCGGCACCACTCACAGCTAAGGGGGGAGGTGAGCTGACGGGCGTAGATGGGTTTGAACTGTAACTGCTGGCGACACTGTGCTCCGACGGATAGATCTGCGCATTACCAAGCACCCAATCGACCCACCACCTTAGAATTCATTTTGTTAATTTGTTAAGAGCAGCAGTTCCCCGAGGGGAAACTGATGAAAATGCAAAGAGATAATGTGAACACTATAAGGAGCGAAGAAGTCAAGAGATCACAAAAAGGTAAATTGCATCATGATAAAAAGTTGTACAGCTTTATGAGATGTAGAACGATTTCAACTGGAAGGAAGGTGTCGATGAAAGACTGATTTAGATATTTAAATAATCCCACACCCTTATGAAAAAAAGTCTCATGCAAAATATTTGAAGTTAATGTCTATGTTTGAGAGAAGTGACAAAAAGGAAACCATAACTGCATTTATTGTTATTCTACACAATTGTGGGGGTGTGACACATCCTTCAACATGCTTCATTCCTTCCCTTGCCAATTATTACACCTATTCAATGCAAAATGTGTCCAGTATATTGCAGTTATTTGAAATGCCGCACATTCCGCGCGGAGTGGGAACTCACCGAGGCCAAGGCTTTTCCTAAGGTGTCCCCGGGTGTCGGGACCACGCCGGGTCCACCGGGACCCGGCGAGTGGTGACTCGTGAAGAGGGAGGGGTTGGCTGGGCTCGACGTGGGGATGACGGCCGAGGTGACGGGGGTGAGGCTGCCCGGACCCGCGGGGCCCGCCCCCGCCCCCGCGCCCGCCGCCCCCGCCGCCCCCGCCGAGCCTCGGAAGCTCGACATGGGAGGGAGGCTAGTGTTGGGGACGGGCACGGCCATGGGGGGCACCACGTCCGTGCCGGGGCCCTGGGCGGCCGCCGGGGAGGGCCCCGCCGGGGGCTGGGAGGTGGCTTGGTTGGGCGCCGGGGGCACGCCGGGGGACATGGCACCATAGCTCTGCAAGGGAGGAAACAGCAGCGTGAGCAAGTGCGCGTGGGAGGAAAAAAAAATAAAAATAATAATGAAAACAGCACCAATGACGACACAGTGATTTTAGTTTCCGTGCGTGAGTGCCCGGGGGGGTAGGAATCAAAATGGGGCCAGGGTGGGAGAAGCAACGGTGAAGCAAAGGTGAGATGTTCTACAGGGTACGTACAGTACAGAGCAATGAGGCAAAGGACAAAATCTCACGTGAACCACCTTCAACAAACTTTTTTTTTGCTTTTAAAAAAATGAAGTAGAATAAACAAATTCAAGCAAGTTCAACTACTTTGTACCACAAGAGGCACGAACAGTTAAAGTAAATTTAAAATATCACTTAAAATATCCAATAAATGTCAGAATCCGGTCGATCACTATTCGGCTAAAATAAAATTAAGTCACTGCCATTTTAAGTGAATAAAAGAGGGAATGGAGGGGGAGGGGGGGGGTGAGAAGACACTGGAGAAATAAATACAACAAAGGGGCTACAAACCATTGGGTCATGAGTCAAGTGCATGGGAGGTGGTGGGTAGCCGGTGGTGGACTGGCCGAGGTGCGGGGGTGGTCCGCCCGACAGCAGGGAGGGTGAGCCGTAGGAACCATATCCACCTTGAGGAAGCTGGCCGCTGCTCGACCAGGGGTCCCCTGACCCCGCCCCGCTCCCATCTGCAAAGGAAAACACCAACGCGAGTCAGATTTATTGCAAAACCAAGAGGAAACATTGCGGCGAGAGGGTATGCACTCTCAAAACCTGTGACCCGACTATTACGTCTATTACGCTCTATTACGCCTCAGAAATGTCGGGATTCAGCTAAAAACAACCCAAAATAACCCAAAAATAAGTAAATTTCGGAGAATTTCGGCTATTACGCCACTATTACGCATACTATTACGCGTGCTATTACGGACAGAGTGACCCGACTATTACGCGAGTGCATACCCCCTCGCATTGCGGGGAAAGAGGACAGAAAACATTCGAGAGGGCCGGCAACTTACCCATATAATAGGTGTCTGATGAGGTGTACATGCCTCCGGCCTTGGGCGACGAGTACCGCGGAGAGTCCTGCCCGAACTCGTCAGACCCATACTGCAACAAACGGACGGACAGGCGTTAGGTTAGGTCGTTGGGACGAGTCGAGTCAGGCGGGTCACCTAACCCTCGCTGAGCAGCCCTTCCTAATCCCGGCCCTGGCCCTTCCCGGAGGAGATGGACCGCACGAGTCAGAGGCAAAGATAGATAGAGAGAGAGCAAACATGCCGACATATCTTTTCATTTCTCTTTTCTTCCGCTTTATTCACCTCCTCCTCCTTCTCCTCCCTGCCTTTGCAAAAAAAGGATGTCGGCAGAAAAGGGGAAAGGAGACGTGTAAAGGGGAGGGGACCGGCAGGGGGTTGTAAGAGAAAGATAGGGATAGACAGGGGAGAGAGGGGGAGGGGGAGAGGGGGGAGAGGGAGGGGAGGGGGAGAGGGGAGGGAGGGGGCTCCCTTCTTGATTTACAACTCACATAACAACACAGCCATAGGTGGCACCTGTTACCAGCGAGCGCGCAGCCGCGCGGCCGCAGACCGGAGCGGGAGAGAGGAATAGAGGGGGGGAGAGGGGGAGGGAGCGGCAGGGAGAGGAAGAAGCAAGAATCTGATCATTCTGCGGTCTGATTACTTCTTTGGGCGCTCCTTCTCGTAATGGTGGGGAGAGGAGGGGGGGCTGGGAAAAGGGGAGGGAGGAGGAGGGGGCGAGGGGGAGCCATCCAGCGCCGTAGAAGTGCCAGCACACAGACAGTACCAACCACTCCCCACCGCGGCGGGGGAGAGAGGGAGAGACCGAGAGAGCGAGAGGGAGAAAGAGGGAGAGAGAGGGAGGGGGAGGGGGAGAGGGAGAGTCGCGGTGGTCGTGGCTGTGGCCATAAGGCCCAGCTCAGCCTCGCCGCCGCGAGTCTCGAGTGGGAAAAAGTGCGGGGAAAAAAAACAGCGCCTCCCCTGTTACCCGGTCCACACCCACCCCTCCCCCTCTCCTCCCATCCTCCCCTCTCCCTCCCCCGCCCCCACCCTCCGCCCTTATTTGCTCCCGGCGCCGCTGCGGAAAGCCGCAAAATGGGAGAGAAAAACAAACCGCTGCCGCTGTTGGGTCGCTACGGGACGGGACGGGACGGTGGCGCGGACCGGCCCGCCCCGCCAGGGCTGGCAGCCAGCCTCCGCGCCCCGCAGACTATGCTGGCAGCCTTCGCTCCTCGCGCCGGGGGCGGGGGGGGGGGGAATTAACAAAGAGCATCCTCATCCAAACATCGGCCCGCTGGGGGGGGGGGCTCTAAGTCGAGAAGACAAGCGAGCGGGGAGGGAGGCACGGGCATACGCGCAGAGCTGCAGGGGCGGGTAGTGCCAGGGAGAAAGGGCTGTTCCAGTAATGAGAGTGACATTACAACAAAACGAGGGTACACGGGAACACGAATCGCCGTGCTTTATCCATGGGATGAAACCCTCGAAAAATTGAGAAATAAAAGGACTTTCCGTCTTTCTGCTGGTTACGCTGCTCCGAGCGCACAAGTGCAGGAGGGTTGCCTACCCGCCCGGAGCCGAGCGCCGGTACACAGAGCCCCGTCTTTCTGCTGGTTACGCTGCTCCGAGCGCACGAGTGCAGGAGGGTTGCCTACCCGCCCGGAGCCGAGCGCCGGTACACAGAGCCGCCCGCCCCGCTCCCAAGCATACGGCCGGCACAGTTTCGAAGCCTTACGGAAGGAGAGAGTCTGTGGACCACCCCCGTAGCCGAGAAGCAGGTCGTGCAAAAGAAAACAAAGTCCTGCCCTGCCCAGCACAATACACGCCCCTTATCCCCCCCCCCCCCAAGCCGCCGCGTATAATCTACCCGGCTGGGTATTAGGAGGCCAGTAAATTACCCCATACGGAGAAGGGAGGCTTATCAGAGTAAATATGCGAGAGGGGAGGGGGGGGGGGCGGCTGAGCGGGAAGCAGACTCCCGTGTACAGGTAGGGGTGCGGCGGGGGAGGTGGGCGCCCCAGCTCGTGCTCTTGTGGCGGGAGCAACACTTTAACAAAGCCCCTCAAAAGAAACAAACGAATTACAGAAATGTCTCGCGATGTCTCGCGATTTCCGAAAAAGAAGGGGAAAACTACTGTGTAGGGGTGGGGCGAGGCTGGGACTTGGAGACGGGACAGGGGTGGGGGGTGAAGGGCGGGCGCAGCAATATAAAATACGTGATATTGTACGAGGGACGGAGGCGGGGCGGGGCGGGGCGGGGCGGGGCGAGGGAGGCCCGGCCCGCTGTTTTCTGCTGAGTGTCGAGTTCTCTCTCCCGCCCCGCAGCGCCTCGCTGCCGCCCCCGCCCCGTCGCCAAAACATGCAGAATTGGAAATCAAGGGTCCGTCTCCGTTGGCCGTCTCCCTAGGTCCCGCCCCGCCCCGCCCCGCCCCGGCCCCGCACGCCTCCACAGGAATAAAAGATGCCGTATCTCCCCGCCCCGCCCCAGTAGCCCCTTGCTTTGGTATCCTCTCTGTTTTTACTATCTTGCGTTTTCTTCCGGATCTCATATGTACGCCCCCCCCCCTCTCGCCCCTCGCACGGCGCCTTAAAGGCTCCGCGGCGCCGCAGCTCCGGGGCCTCGCTGATCGCACGTTACGCCCCTCCTCGCCTCGCGGCCCATTAGCTATCGTTGCGACAACTAACGTCTCCCTACACACTTTTCCAACAGACGCGCCGAATTTTTCTCTCCCCCTTACCTCCTGTACCCTACCCTATTGTCGTCATTCTCCGTTTCTCCTCCCCCCCCACCCTCCTCCCGCCGCTCCGCTCCAGCCCGCCCCGCCTCGCCCCGCCGCGCCTCGCCACGCCCCGCCCCACCCTGCTTAGACCCAGTGACCCTGAGAACGCCCACGGGCCGCGCGAGGCCGCTTCGCGACGGCGGGCCGGGCCGGGCCGGGCCGGGCGCCCACAATACGCACGGGCTGTGCCGGGCCGCGCCGGGCCGGAGCGCCACACCCTTACAAGGCCCAGGCCAGGGGCCCGCCCGGCGCGGGCTTGTTCGGGGAGTGCCCTGCCCTGCCCCGCCCTGCCCTGCCCTGCCCCACCCCACCCCGCCCCGCCCCGCCCGCCCTGATCCGGGGCAGTCTACTGAGGCGCCTGGGAGGTACGCAGGCCCGGATGCAGATCCGCTACCGGGACTGCCTACCCACACAGGCGCTTGGCATGGCCGGGTGGGTGAAGCCGCCGGGAAGACCTCGCCTCTTTATCCGACTCGGCTGATGCGATTAACCGCACCGGTCCCCCGCTCCCCATATCATTTTTCGCAGCGGTTCAAAAAAGTTGGTGGTTATATTGGACTCACGCTGTCGCCAAAGCGAGGATAAGTCAAGTCTGTTTGTCTTACCTGCAACAGAAGAAACAAAACGCACGTCGTTAGAGAGACTCGTCTAGAGAGGAACTCGTGTAGACGGAACGGGAAAGGGGTTTCCCAGGGGGAAACAACAAGGGCTTTTCACTTGCAGTTTTTTAAAATGAATACAGTATTACATAATTACAGTATTGCACCCCAAATTCTGCGGTTATAGAGCAAATTTGACCATTTTTCGGTATGACATAACGCCGTATCAGGTACAGATCAGGTGTAGTATAAACCCTCTGAGTAGTGAGCGGCAAGTGAACACAAGCTGATGACTGTCGGCCCTTTGGACCGTTACCCACGCCACGCCCCGCCACCCCCGCCACGCCCCGCCCCGCCCAGGCGCCAGTGCGGCGCGTCCAGCCAAAGGCCAGAGGCGCGGGGAGTATAATTGTTTCCCAATGGCCGGCCGGGGCGGGGCGGGGCGGGGCGGGGTGGGGCGGGGCAGGGCGGGGCACACGGCTTATGCGATGAATTAATCACGTGACGGAGAGGGACCTCAGCGGGCTGATCCTTCCCCGCGGGCAGGGGCGGGGCGGGGCGGGTCGGGGCGGGGCGGGGTGGGGTGGGGCGGGGTGGGGCGGGGCGGGGGGGGGTGGGGTGGGGCGAGGCCCGCGATTTTGCGGAGGTGGAGAGCGGGTGCGGCTCGGCACCGCAGCACGGCGGAGCGGAGGGGCCAGGCAAGAGAGCGGAGAGGCGCCACCGCCGCGCTACCGCACGCGACAGAGAGAGAGAGAGAGAGAGAAAGAGAGAGAGAGAGAGAGAGAGAGAGAGAGAGAGAGCGAGAGCGAGAGCGAGAGAGAGGGGGGGGGAGAAGGGGGAGATGAGGTGAGGTTGTATTCGCGTAACCGATCGCCCCCGTAAGATTGCGCGCGCGCCGTGGAGAGAGAGAGAGATGGGGAGAGAAGGAGAGAGATGGGGAGAGGAGAGAGCGAGAGAGAGGAGAAGGACTCCTGGCCGTGTGTGATGCATTTACGTGAGAGGGATTTACATTTCGCAATGCTCCACTCCTTGCTGTTATGAAGGCGTTGTAAGCAATAATGTGCGGCATTATTAATCTCAGTCGCAAACTGCGTCATCATATTTTGTGCGCTTGTACTACACATGTATTCTCATAAAGAGATAGGCTCTGAAGGAGGGCAGGTCACTTATGCTCTCTCGGGAGAGAGAAAGGAAGAGAGATAGGAGAGGGAACGAGAGAAAACGAGAGAGTGAGGAGAGGATGAGAGGAGTGGAGGATGGGACGAGCCGTATCGCCCAGTCCGATTGCAATTTAAGGCCGGTGCGGTGCGGCTGGCGGTGGTGGGCGGACAGGGGCACGAGGAGATGAGATTTAGAATTAGTGGTGTGGCACGCCTGGTCGGGCCGGGCCGGGCCGGGCGCCAACGAGGCGCGAGGGGCGGGTCCAGCACGCCTGAAAACGCCAAGTAGGAGGAGGAGGAGGTGGGAGAGAGAGGGAGGGAGTTGGGGAGAAAGAGAGAGGGAGAGAGAGGGAGAGAGGGGGCCGAACAATATCATGATGTCGGAGCCCGCAGTAGAGACTGCAAAACTAGACGCGCGCGGATGTAAATCTTCCGCGACGGCGCGACACACCGCCCAGCCCCACCCCACCCTGACCCCACCCCAGCCCACCCCACCCCGCACCGCCCCACCCCGCCCCGCCACCGCGAGGCGCGCCCTCCGCAATAACGCACAAGAGTGGCGTTACGTAGCGGAGCGACCTCTGTTCTGAGAAGGGATCCGACATAAGGTCTCTCTCTCTCTCTCTCTCTCTCTCTCTCTCTCTCTCTCTCTCTCTCTCTCTCTCTCTCTCTCTCTCTCTCTCTCTCTCTCTCTCTCTCTCTCTCTCTCACTCTCTCCCCTCGACAATTAGGCGCAGGCGGGGATGAGGAGAAGCCCAAATACGGCGGTCGAATATTGTTCATTTGGGTGCAGGTACGCGCGCCGCCTGGTCCCGCACGCGCCGCGGCGGCCGAGGGGATTAGCGCGCGGAGAGACGAGAGCCGAGCCCCCCCCCCCCCCCCCCCCGGGGGGGGGGGAGATCTCCAGCCCGCAAGAATATATGACGCGTGTTACTCTTTAAAAAGCCCGTCCCTTCATAAGCCTGACCACAGCAGGGTCTATGAGGGGAGGGGAGAAGGGAAAGGAGCAAGAGGAAGAGGAGGAGGTGCCCCCCCCCCCCTACACCCCATTATACACTGGCTGCTGCAGTGCGTTGACTTTACCGTAGCCCCAGTGTAACAGTAGGAGGGCAGTCTGGTCTAGGACTGAGTCTGCACAATAACCCTTTCTCTGAACAGCTGACCCGACAGGGCCGGGCCGGGCCGGGCCGGTCAGCGTTCCCATTCCTGTTCGAGTCGTGAGGAGGAGGGTCCGGGCCGCGCCGGGCCGCGCAGTGACTAACGTCGCGAACTTGATCCCTCGCGGGGCGGGGCGGGGCGGGGCGGGGCGGGGCGGGGCGGGGCTGACTCACTCCTCTCCCGCACCTCCGCACCGCACCGCACCGCTCCGGGGCCGAATCATCCAGGTGTCAATAAAGTGACGGACCGCCGCGCCGCACCGGCGACCCCGCGAGAGAGAAGAGAAAGGGAGAGCGAGAGGAGAGGGATGGGGGGGGGGGGGGGGCAGCAGGGAATTCCGCCGCGAATGCCAATCAAGTGTCAAACGTGTTTGTAACGTGCGACACGACACGACACGACATTATATCGCGGGGCGGTGACGACATCAAGGCACTTCCCTCCGGAACCTTCCCTTACAGTGCCGCGTGCCGTCTGTGGGCGCCGGAAAAACAAAGGTGCTAAGCAACACCTTTCCTGGGGCGCGAAAATCAAGTGCTAAGTTTAGTACCTTTCCTGGGGCACTGAATCTTAGTGCCTTTGCAAAGGCAATAAATTTGTATGTAGCTCATACGACGCCGGTCAGCTCAAGTTGCTAACAAAATTTAGTGCCTTTACAGAGGCACTAAACATTAGTGCCTTTCCAAAGGCACTAAATTTTGTTAGTGCCTTTTAAAGGTAGGACTTGGCAGCTTTGTTTTTCCAGTGAGGCTGTGGCGCCTGTATACTCTACCGCGGACAGGACAGGATAGGCGCCACGGCCCGATCACCTGCGAGAGGCACTGGAGGGCCTGAGTCAGACGGGCAGGGGCAGGGGCAGGGGCGGGGGCGGGGGCGGGCAGGGGCGCGGGCAGGGGCGGGGGCGGGCTGCGGGCGTGGGTGAACGCGAACGCTAAACGGGAAAATGACGCATAACACGGGAGGGACCGGGAGGAGCGGGAGCGAGCAGGACCCAGGTAGTATATCATTGCATGTCATTTGCACACATCTTCTTGAATTGCAGATTGCAAAAAGAATATCATGCGCGCGAGCGTAGACCAATAATTTTTCGCAAGCTACAAGATTTATTGTTATTATTATTAAAAAAATTTCTTTTATAAAACAATAACCGTGCCACACGAACTAGTAGGAAGATGAGGGACCGCGGATAGCCGCAGCGCAGCTGTAATGATAAAAGCGAGAGGTGGGGCAGTGATAAGGTGGGGGGGGGGGGGGGGGGTCAAGGACGAGAGCGGTGCATTGTCCAGCCGCTGCGCGGCGCGCCGCGGCGCTCTGAGTCACGGGAGCAGCTCTAGCTCCAGCCTGCACACTGCCAGAAATGTTGGAAGGGGTTAAGGGAATTTTTTCCTAAGAGAAATTTCGTAAATAAGTTACGATATCAAATTGTAAAATTACGAAATTGGAATGACATACTTGCTATTGACTTGTCATTTTTAAACGAACAGAAATTGGCGTTCGTAAATTTACGATACCGATCGTAAATTTAAGAAATCATTTAGTAAATCACAAATTACATAAACTGATGTAAATTTGCGAAGGTATTTTTTCAGAGTGCAGGCCGGCCCGGCTGCAGTGACTCACGCCGATAACGACCCAAAGATCAAGATCAAGCCACTTTTCTATCCGCCGCCGGCGCGGCATCGCATCGCCTTCCTCATTCCCGCCAGCCGCCCCCCCCGTCCCGCCCCGTCAGTCACACGAAACAGCGCCAACACAATGTCGGCAAGATCCAACACAGTTTTGCTATGTTTGCATTTTTTTGAACCTCTCAGTGTTGAAAAATGTGCATCTTTGAGCATGAAAAGTTTGTGAACCACGCGAGCCAACACGGTGAGAGGGATGCCGAGAATGTCCAGTGTTATTGTCACGCCGAATCAGCAAGGGGCCGGGGACTTGTACGCGGGAGCCGTACCCACACAGGTTGGGCTGCTGCTGGCCGGGCCTGGCGGGGCGGGGCGGGGCGGGGCGGGGCGGGGCGGGGCGGGCCGCAGCCTCGGCAGCACGCCCACCGATAACGGAACGAAAAGCGAATTGGCTAATGATAGGCTGTTTTGGCCCGTGGCCGCCCCGCCCGACCACTCACACACGCACACACACACACACACACACACCTCCTCCTGAGTGACAGGCGAGGCTGAGGCTGTTCGCCCGCCGCGCCGCGCCGCGCGCCGAAAGAGTACAGACGGTACGGTCAGAGTGCAGTGCCTCATCCGTGTACCAATCCGCCCATCAACCAAAATCAACCCCGGCGATCAACCACAACTGCTAACCACGGGCCGCTGCCGCCTCGCCTGAGGTGGTCGCGACCTGCAACAGTGCTGCTGCCGCTGCTGCTATGCAAGTCAAGTCAGACTAAGGCAGCGGCGAGCTTTATAGCCTATTTGTTTAAAATTCAGAGCGCTGTTGTGGCGGGGGGCGTGGCGTGGCGTGGCGGAGGCTGGAGCGCCAATCCGTTGTTGCAATAAAGGGAGACGGGAAGAGAGCTGGCATTAGGGGGCAGTTCTCTCGGATCTCCCGTCACACCGCTGCGCTTCAAGGCGGCGGGGCAGAGCCGGTACCGGGAATGTGTACGAGGAGCCAGACGCTCAGAGCTCATTTTCTTTCCATCAGCCGCTCGCGCCGCGGAGTGCCAAAATAAAAGCGCTCTGCTGACGGGCAAGGTGTCTGGTGGATTTAGAGAAAGGTCGATAAGGACAAGACGTTCCGGTCACGACGTCACAGTAGGGAAAGACACATACATTACTTATTAAAGGAAAGAAGTATTACGAAAATAATGGACCGAAACAGATAAAAAAAGTATTTTTCAAAACATTAGGGATTGCAACAGGTAAGATTCCTTCGCATGTTCAACAGTAGACAGGATACGGGTTTGAATCCATCACTGAACCGCAATTTCCATACTTTGCTGTACACTATTTCGCACAGTGTATCTCAGGCCGGACAATGGGGCGCTGCTGCGCAGGCTCACTGCCCATGCACCTCCGGGGGCCCCGCCCCGCCCCGCCCCGCCCCGCCCCGCCCCGCCCCGCCCCGCCCCGCCCCGCCCCGCCCCGCCCGGCTGCTCACATTATTATGGCAGTTTATGTAGAGAAATGAATGCCGAGCGCGGAGGATCCGGCGCCGCCGCGGACGCGAAATCAGGTGCGGATAGCCGAGAGCTAACCCGCCCTAACAAGGCGGGGCGGGGCGGGGCGGGGCAGACACCTGCGCAACAAAGCGGCCGGTCTGCTCAGGCGCGCGGTGCGGGGCGGGGCGGGGCGGGGCGGGGCGGGGCGGCGGCGCGGCGCAACAAATCACGGGTACTTAGCGGCTGCAGCCAGCGCGCCCCGCCCCGCCCCGCCCGAGCGAGGCCTGTTAGCGCGCCGCGCCGCGCCGTTCAGTCCGACGCTGACGGCCGCGCTTTGGGGCTGGATCGCCTCGACTGCGAACGCCGCGCCGCCGCCGCGCCGCTGCTGCAGCAGGAGTACAGACACAAGGGGATAGAGTGGCGCCCTGCACACAATGACGGATTATGCACCGCCGAGCAGGGCATCGAGGTTGATGGGGTGTTTAGGATAAAGCTTCCGACATTCCAGCGGGAGGTCCGCCAATGGCGGTTCGGGGCGGGGCGGGGCGAGGCGGGCCGGGCCGGGCCGGGGCGGGATGGCTGTGGAATGCAGCGCCGCTAGAGGCAGACCAAAGTAAAAAGCGTCCGCAGTGCGGAGCGGTAATGCCGCCCCGCCCCGCCCCGCCCCTGCCCCGCCCCGCCCCTGCCCGCCCCGCCCCGCCCCGCCCCGCCCCGCCCCGCCCTGTCGGGGCTGCGACCTGCTCGGGGGAGTGGGGGTAGTATCATCGCGCGATCTTTCTACCCCCTTGAACACTTATTCGCAGGAGATGGAAAAAACTACGCGTTATTCACAGTAATCGTTCAATTCTGCGGAAGGAAGTATATCATTCGCACGATGATCTTGGCCGTCTTGGTTCTTCCATGGGGGGTAAAATGGTCGCCCGATTATGTTACCCCCTTCCGGTGCGCGGGGGTAAAATCACAGCACGATATGATCTTACCCGGGGTAATCCCTTCGCGGGGGTAAGTAATCTCATCGCCCTCTCACCATTCTCATGTTCGAAATCACACAAGCCCATAGTCCCATCCCTGCGCCTGTAAGCCGCTGGCCGCCGCCCCACGCCCCGCCGCGCCCCGCCCCACCCCGCCCCGCCCCGCCCCGCCCCGCCACAGGCGACCGCATAGAGCCCAAGGACGCTTGCAGAGGCGATAAGGCCGGCCGCCGTATCTCCCATACCGAGAGAAAGAAAGAGTAGCGGCCGAACAGAGGCAGGGCAGGGCGGGAGAGAGGGCGGGAGAGAAGCGGGAGGGAGGGAGCGACGGAACTGATAACCTTGCGATAATCGCCACACACACACACACACACACACAGTGCGGCCACCTGTTTGGCGCGCGACCGTCCCCCGGCCCGCCCCGCCCAACCCCGGTCCCGTCCGCCTCCCCGCGTCTATCCGCATCGCATCAATATCTTGTTAACCAATTAATGCAAATTTGATTGCTGTAATCACTTATCGGCTAGCTGTGCCCCGTTTGCTCTGCGGCCACGCCACGCCGCGCCGCGCCGCGCTCGGTCGCGGGGCGATATCGCGTGGCGATGATCGTGTCGGGGTGTTGTGTCTCCATGTTTACTACGAGAAAACACGCGCGCACACATGGCGCGGCACACACACACACACACACACACACACACACACACACACACGCAGCTCTGCCCCGCATAGCAAATAGACTATGCGCCGCGGACAAGTTTAGTTTAATGGCATTGCATCAGGACCGCACAGCAACTCCTTCCAGGATCACCATCTCTCGCACTCTGGTGTCCGAAAGCCCAAGTCTTCCATAATGAAAAAAAATCGCAAATAAAAATACTAAAATGATTTTCTTTTCTTTTCCCTTTTTTTTTCGAGTGCATACCGGAAGCCCAAGGACATGTCCTGTATCGTTGGTTTGGGCCCCGCGGGGTGCATGGGCAAGGCCGCGCGGGAGATCGACGGGCTCAGCGGCCTAGCTCCCCGGGGGTCCTGGGCCCGGAGCCCTTGGCCCTGCCGCCCCGCCCCGCCCCGCCGCGCCCCGCCCCGCCCCGCCCCGCCCCGCCCCGCCCCGCCCCGCCCCGCCCCGCCACAGCGGTAAGGCACCAATTTAGATTCAACAAAGTGAACAGAAACACGTTCCGGTGGCGTGGACAGGCGTAGCGCGGCCGGGCTGGGCTGGGCTGGGCTGGGCTGGGCTGGGCGCGCCGCTGCTGTGGTGGTAGCTGCAGCGGCAGGCGGACCATTAGCAAGTCTAATCGGCGACATCGCAATCGGAGCACTCCGCGGTCCGCCCCGCCCCGCCCCGCCCCGCCCCGCCCCGCCCCGCCCCGCCACGCCCCGCCACGCCCCAGCGAGGGGCGACAAGCAGTCTCGCAGCCCCGCCCGCCCCGCCACCGGAAAAGTGACTGCAGGAGCAGTGCAGGAGGGGCGGGAAGATCAAAGCAGCAGCAGCGCCACCAAACACGGACTGGCGCTCTGTCAGCGGGGATGCAGGCGTCCGGAGGCTCGCATCAGAGTGGGCTCGACCCACTCCACGCAAAGTAAAACTTTTAAAAAAATAATTCCTGAACAAAATAAAAAATTTATTTTTATTGTGGGTTATTCGCAGGTTTAAGACAGCAAGATGGGGAGGCGAGTAACTCGCGCCGAGCCGAGCTGCCAGGCCGTAACGCTATAGTCATGCGCGCCTTTAGCGTTATTCAGCGCGGTATAAGGAATAAACCCATTCGGCCGACCACATAACAGCGGAGCGGTACACTGTGCTCGGAAAAAAAATTGTTTCCAGCCCGACAAAATAAGCAAACACTGCGAGATTTTTATCCGCGTGTCGGTGATACGGAGCGAGTCGCGGAACTAAGCACTGCGCCTCTGATCTTCACCTCCTCCAGCCCCGCCCCGCCCCGCCCCGCCCCGCCCCGCCCCGCAGCCTGCCTTCCAATTTTCCAGGATATGGCGTAAAACCCGACGTTGTGGCGCGCGCGCCACGGTTCTCCTCAAATCGTAAAAAAAAAAAGAAAATATTATAAAAACCGGGTCAAGCACCGTCCGGCCGGCCGGCACGGCCACTGCAAGTAGTGTACCAGCACTGCACTGCACTGCGCTGCACAGCGCTGTTGGCACATAAAGTAAATTAGCCCCAATCAGACGAGCGGAGCGGGGCGGGGCGGGGCGGAGCCTGCCTGCGGCCGGGCCGGGCGGGGCGGGACGGGGCGGGGTAGGCTGTACCGCCGGGCACGCGTGCGGGCGGGTTGCCTACCCGGCACCGACATAACATAACCCTCCTCTCAGCGTCGCCAGACAAGTAGGCAAATACTCACACGAATACACCTACCGTGGGAATTGTTGCCTAATTATCTGGCAGCACTGCCTCCCCTTGTCGCACTTGCTGAGAAGAGAGAGAGAGAGAGAGAGAGAGAGAGAGAGAGAGAGAGAGAGAGAGAGAGAGAGAGAGAGAGAGAGAGAGAGAGAGAGAGAGAGAGAGAGAGAGAGAGAGAGAGAGAGCGAGGGGAAAAGAACAGGAAAGGGTGCGAGACCGGCAGGCACGCGACACCTGTTGAGGGTACGGCCGTGCAGCCCCTGCCGCCACGCCCCGCCCCGCCCCGCCGCCGGTAAGCTTGGCGATTAGCCATGTCGGTTAAGATGAAGGGGCCTGTTTACACTTTACAGTCGGCAGGCCTCGGCGCGGGCCTATGTCGCGCGGGGCCGCGCCTCGCGTCCAGTCGCGAAGGAGAAAAATAAATCAGGGAAACCTGCAACGAGAATGGGCATGGCATCGGCCCCGCGGCCAGCCAGGGCGTCGTAGCCTATCGAAATGTGCAGCGCGGCCAACCTGGTCAGGGTCTTACGATAGACCGTACGTCGGGTCGCACGGACAAAAAAAAAAAAAAAAAAGACTTTGCTAATATAGCGCCTTACTTGCTTGGACAGCAAAAAATATTGCTGTGAGAGCAATAATCGCTTTGCTGGCTTCACAAATTCTTTTCTCTCCGTGAAGAGAACATGAGTGTATTTCGCGCGACTTGTTAACAAGCCCGCGGGCGTTCTCCTCGAGATTGTGCAGGCGGTGACCCCCGTGACCCGTCCCGTCCCGGCGGCGGGTGAGCGTGCTCCATCAACCTCCCTTTCGCTTTGAGCACCACATTCTTTATTCTTTCAAAATCCGCAATAATTCCCTTCGCCTCCTGGGCGGCGACCGGAGCGCGGCGCGACACACTAAAAGGGAAGTCATTATTATAATTCCCGCGACCCTGACCGGCGCGTCCCTTCTTTCTTTTTTATTTCATCACCTCCTCTTTTTTTTTTTATTATGCGTCCCGATCCGAGGAAAGACTTTTAGTCCCCATATCGGCTTGTCGCCGTGTCCTGCTCGCCCCCCGCCCCGCCCCGCGCCTCAAAGGAAATGGGACACACAGAGAAAGAGAAAAGGAGATTATCAACGTCATCGAAAGCGAGCGCGCGGCGACAAAATCGAAAATAAAAATAGGGGGAAAAATAAAAGGAAAAGAAGAACAGACCGTCTTCCTACACTCGCCACGCCACCCACCCCCGCCGGGCCGGGCCGGCCGCCCGGGCGCGGCCACCTTGTTATTCCCGCCGGTTTCCACACCGCCGCCTATAAAACTTAACGATTCCGATACGTCCGCTGTCACGCCCGTGCGCGGGGCGCCGCGCCGCATCGCGCCCTGGACTTTATATTTATACGTGACATTTCCCTGACGATCCTTCCAAGGATCCTTCACATACATTTTGCAATGAAGATAAGCCATTTCATTTCCTTTCAAATGTTTCCGAAATTTATTTTTTTTCCACGTCCGCCATATGAGTACGAGTTTCCTGATTTCCTCACTCACCACCACCGACAGAACCGGAAAAGGAGCGGCGAAAGATGGGTAGACCCAATCGCGACAACTTACCTAGAAACAAAAAGAAGAAAACAAAAACATTAGTCAAAGTTTCCCTATGTTTTCTATAGAAATACAAAAAGTCCTGCGTGGCGATAGCAAGCGGCGCACCGCACGGCGGATACAACACAGAGCCGCGCGCTCGGGCCGGCCATAGATAAATGACGCACATCATCATCAGCGGCAGCCCCGCCGGGCCGGGCCGGGACCCCCGCGAGAGTAACAGTAAAGTCCTATGAAACGTAATAGTAATGACGGTAGTGCCAGCGCAGCTCGTGCGCCTCCAGCTTCACGCACTTGACCGGCGCGGCGCGGCGCGGCGCGCGGTGTTTCCCATGGACCAGAGGTGCGGCCCGCGGCCCCTGTGCCAGCGCCATGGGGACGAGCACGCCGCCCCGCCCCGCCCCGCCCCGCCCCGCCCCGGCCAGGCAAACAAGCAGCCACCAAACCTCATGGCATAGCTGTGCCGGGTTCCTCTAATAATGATGATATGTGGCCGAGCCGGACCGAGGCGGGGCGGGGCGGGGCGCGGCGGGGCGGGCCGAAGACTTGCCGGGGGGCACCGGGTCACATACAGGATTCCCCCCTGGGCCGGCCTGCGGCGGGGCGAGGCGGGGCGGGGCGGGGCGGGACGGCCCATCACGGCGGGAGAGAGCGCTGCGAGAGGCGCGGCGCGGCGCTGCATGGTACGGAGCGCGGAGGCCCAGGGGAATTTTGCCGCGGAGCAGCGGCGGAGTCAGACAGCCGCCGCCCCGCCCCGCCCCGCCCCGCCCCGCCCCGCCGAATTCCAGAGTGTGTTTAGCCGTGCGACAAGAGAGCAGCGCAAGAAAGGAAGAACACACGAGGTGCTCTTGAGCGGAGCCGTGCGCGTTAAGGTCACTCGGGGAAAGAGTCACAACTATCTCTCTTTTGCGACATGCCACGGCCCAGGAGAGCAGCGCGGGCAGAAGTCGCAGTGTCGCCATGCACCCTTATTGCACTTCCAGTTTTTTCACAGTTTAGGCCCCAAACCATGTGTTTCCGAACAAAACGACGCAGTCCCAGCTTCGTCGACCCTGAACTCGGTCGACTCTGCAGAGAGGCGGCAGCGGAGGGCAGGCGACGCGACGGGCCGGCATTTAGGAGCAGGTGGTGGGCCAGGGCTCCGGTCCTCGCCCCCCCCCCCCCTCCGGCTGCTCCGGCACGGCCGGCACGCGCGGACAGCTCCGGGCAGCGGGGCACTGCAGGCCGGGCCGGAGGAGGCGGCCTGCTCCGGGCAAAGTCTCGGCACGCCGGCCGGCCGGCAGGTGGCCGCTCCGGGCCGGGCGGGTCCGGGCGGGTCCGGGCGGGTCCGGGCGGGTCCGGGCGGGGCCGCGCGCTGCACAGGCAGGTGCCGCGGCGTGGCGCCCCCCCCCCCCCTCTGAGAGGCTTCTCCGGGAGGCTATCCGGGTCCACGGCCCGGAGCCCGCCGGCCCGGAATTAATGCGAGTACCGGTTATGTCCGGTGAACGCCCTCCTCCTCCTCCAGTGGGGCGGGGCGGGGCGGGGCGGTGGCAGGGGGTCTTTTTAACCGCGCAGTGGTGGCGGTCGTGGACCACGGCCCGCGAGGCCAGCACCAGCACCTGCCGCCCCGCCCCGCCCCGGCACCAGTGAGGCCACCGCAGGGAGCGACAGCCTGCCGGGTAGGCAATCCGCACGCGTCAGGGAGGTGGAACGAGTTTCCGCTGAGCCAGTGTTGCCAGAAAAGTAGGCAATAAGGCGCCCAAACACAGTGGAGTAAAGCGGGCTGCATCTGCGCCTGCCTAAGAGGCAACATGTTAACACCAGTGCTAGGGTGTTGCCTAGTAGAAGGCAAGCGCAGATGCAGTCTGCTTTACTCCACTGTGTTTGGGCGACTTATTGCCTACTTTTCTGGCAGCACTGCGCTGAGCGCACCTGACGGGGCCCTGCAGGCCCAGGCGGGGCGGGGCGGGGCGGGGCGGGGCGACACTGCAGGCCCAGACCCAGGGTGCGCCCGTGATGAGCCCTACCTGCACGCGGCCTGCACCGGCCCGTAAGCGCTAACGTTTAGATTGCTAGCTTCAATTTGCAGTACCGTTGCCGTGAGAGAATCGCGAGATGGGGAGGAGGAGGGGGGGGGGGGAGAAGTGCGTAGCGCACCGGGTGTGGTGGATGGACCCGCGGTGGACGAGACAGCCTGGACACACACACACACACACACACACTCCTGGTGGTGGTGGTGGTAGTGGTGGTGGTGCCGAGGTGGTACCTTGATACCTCTTGCATGCTAATGCCCGTGTAGTCAAAGCGCGAGGCGTTAATCCTGGCGTGAAATACACTTTAAACGCTTCACACACACACACACACACACACGAGCGCGAGATATCGCCCCATGCATGCAGCATGCAGGTATATAACGGGCTGCTGCTGTATCCCACGGTGAGTGAGAGAGAGAGAGAGAGAGGAGAGAGAGAGAGAGAGAGAGAGAGGAGGGGGAAGCCACACCAATAGTGTGATGACACTCAAGAGGCCGCGACACAGAGAACGTATATTTGTACACATATGTTCTTCTTTTTTAACGCTCTCTAAAAAAGTTAAAAACAAAAATTCTACTTTGGAATCCGATCGCTGACATGAGCGCCGTGCATCATAGGCAGCCGGTGCGTTCCGCAAGACTGCGGAGTGTAGCGGGAGGCCTATCCCTGGGAGTTACGCCATCCCATCTCTCCACCTCACACTCAAACACATATCTCTTTCCTTCACTCTCTCTCTCTCTCTCAGCTTCCACAAAAAGTCGCGCCTGCGCCCCACCCCGCCCGCCAGTAGCGCCAACACTTTTAACACGCGGGTGCTAAGCGGGGCTCAGCTCAGTCTCCGCCATAAACGCGCCCAGTCGCCTCTATTAAAGCGCAGTAAAAGGCGAATGAAAACGAGAACTGGGCCAAACGCACGTCTGCCTCTCTCTATTTCTCCCTCTCTCTCCCTCTCGCTCTCTCTCTCTCCCTCTCTCTCTCTCCCCCCCCCCTCTCTCTCTCTCTCTCGCTCCGCTACGGGCCACGCCCGTCTGTCGCCGCGCCACGCGCTGGTCAAACGTGGGCGAAAAACCTTATGGGTCGGGCTGAGCCCATCCTGCTTTTGGAAGGAAGAGAGAGAGAGAGAGGGAGAGTGAGAGAGCACTGCGGGTAGAACGAGAGAGACAGAAAAAGAAGAGAGGTGGACAGGAAGGGACCCCACGCAGTGGTGGCACTCCCTGGCGTCCCCCTACCTACACCACAAAAAAAAAAAAATGTAAACGAAAAAGGACAAAAATACAAGAGTGTGACGGGAAAGCAATGGCATAGTTTTGGCTGACAGGTTGAAGGTGGTCGGAAACGGATTAACGGGTGTCCAAGCGCCTTCTCTTGTGAAGCACGTGGGCGGCGCCAAGGACGCAGCGGGGCCGGGCGGTGAGAGGTGTGCGGGGAAGGGCAGGACAGGGCGGGGCGGGGCGGGGCGGGGCGGGGCGGGGCGGGGCGGGGCGGGGCGGGGCGGGGCAGGCGGGCGTTGGAGGGACTGCGTGGGACAGTGTGGCGCGTTGCAGTCGGCCCAGCAGCATTCATTCATCCCAATACCGTATTCAGATTTCACTTAAGGCGCAGCGATTTTTCGACATTGCGACAGCAGACCGATAGTGCATCAGCGGAAACATTGAGGAAACTCATTGAGGGAACAGCTTTTCCACCAGTCAAAATGTCGTCAGACGGAGCGCACTGCACTGCACTGCAATGCACGGGCGGAAGGCACGGGTATGGGAAACTTTTAAGAGTGCATCTCGGAGGGGTATCACACACACACACACACACACACACCTGCCTGCACCACATCCTGTGCGGGGCGCCGAGGGGCTTCGGCTCATGGACCCCCGGCAAATACACCGCTATCGACACGCACACCGTCCCCGCCCCGCCCCGCCCCGCCCCGCCCGAGAATGAGAATACCTTGTAGGGTAAAAAGGTATGCAGAGTCTTCTCAGTGGAACGGAAATGAAACGCAATATTTCGCCAACAGCAGCACGTCCACACACACGCACCTCTTTGAAGTTTTTTTTCCACGAGCAAGTTTATAAATGTCACAAAAAAAACTAAACGACGGACGGTGTAAGACTTTTCCCGATTTTCGCCCCAAGGACACACCGGCCGGCGGCCGGCCAGCATTCCGCCGCGCCGCGCCGCTCTCCAATCTTAATCTTATCGACCTGGGCCGGGCGGGGCGGGGCGGGGCGGGGCGGGGCGGGGCGGGGCGGGGCGGGGCGGGGCGCGACGGTCCGGCCGCAATAGAGTCGTCACGACACTCAGCGCGAGGCGAGGAGGGACCAAATGAAAAGGCATCGCGGACTTTGCCACACGGTCTTCAACACGACTCGTAACACGACGCGACGCTAAAGGCAGTACGACAGTGGCAATTTTTTGTTTAAAACAAAAAACAAAAAAAAGAAATCTTAAGCCGGACGTTTTTTCTCATGATAGAGAAATGCAAATTAAGGCAGTCACACTTTTCTTCGAAAGACAGTCCAAGTCCACCCCCGTCACAATATCGTGCAATTTGTTTCTCTCTTACACGTAGTACAGACTCTGACTTGACACCAATGAGTCACCGCAAGGCGGGGACCAGTGAGAGACAACACAACGCTTCTTGTCACTCCGGGGTCGTCACATTATCGTCACACACACACACAACCAAACCGTGACCTCGGCCAAGCGCGGCGGGCGCAGCGTGACCCCGGGGGTCACGGCGTGGCGCGGGCTTTCACACGCCCTGGGGAGAGAGAGAGAGGTAGAGAGAGCGAGAGAGAGAGGGAGAGAGGGAGAGAGGGAGAGAGGGAGAGAGAGAGAGAGAGAGAGAGAGAGAGAGAGAGAGAGAGAGAGGGGGGGGGAAGGTAAAGGGGATGCAAAGCGAGCGAGGCGAAGCGGCAGCGGCACCCAAGCGGGCTTCCTTGTCGCACGCATGGTGCGTTGTGGCCAACGGCGACCGCGTCCGATGATATCGCGGAGCGGTCAAGCTCCGCTCCGCCCCGCCCCGCCCCGCCCCACCCCGCCCCGCCCCGCCACAAACGGCCTCCCATCACAACATCGGTGGGCCCCGCATACGAGGCGAGGCGGCGGTGCGGTGGTGGACCCTCCCGGTTTCCCGGTGGTACCCGATGGTACCCGATGGTACCCGATGGTACCTGGCCTTGCAGATGCGTGCCCACGATGCGGTACTGGATAGGCCGGGCCGGGCCGGGCCGGGGAGCCACGAGGGAAAGAAAAGTTTTACCACGGCCACGTACGTATCTTGGCATGACCCCAACAACGCTGCGGGCAAAGTAGACTCCCCACCGGACCAGACGGTCGTCCGAGCCGGACTGAGGGGGAGAGGCTAAATGCAAGATACGTAGAGATTGTTACAGAAAAGACCTTCGTCTGCAATAATTAATACTGAGGTCCCAGCAGCAGCAGCTGGCCTGCATGCGGCGATGCGGCGGAAATATCTACAGAACGACGTAGGACGGTCTTGGGCAAGCGGTCAAAGCACCAAATATGCACATGCTCTCTCTCTCTCTCTCTCTCTCTCTCTCTCTCTCTCTCTCTCTCTCTCTCTCTCCGCCAACAAGTACGTTGCACGCTACGCATGCGACTCCATTCATCAAATAAGCCCCCAAACCCGTTCCTCAGCATCAGCTGTGTGGCAGCTGCACCGCCCGGCCCAGCCCGGCCCGCTCTCACCTGCTGATAGGCAAATCATTTTAATTGCATGCCCCCTCTCCCCCTCTCTCTCTCTCTCTCTCTCTCTCTCTCTCTCTCTCTCTCTCTCTCTCTCTCTCCCTCTCTCTCACTCCCCTTCACTGCCACCGCGGCCACCTCAACAACATGCTCATTTTTATCTAAATTAACTCTTTTACGGTCCGCAGCGCCGACTGCGCCTCCTACGAGCTGCGCCGCGCACTCCAGCGACAGCACAGCAGCGCCGGGCCAGCTGCGCCCTCCTCGCTGCACCGCCCCGGGAGCCCCGGCCCGGCCCGGGCCAATTTATTTATTTGTTTATTATGGCAGAGTGAAACGGTGGGAGGTCCGACACCACGTCGATAGGCAATCATCTCCCTGGCAGGCGACCAGGGTCGCGGGGCCGGGCGCGGCGGGCAATGCGAATAAGTCTGCATGAGTGTGTGCACAAGAACGCTCCTCATTTTCCCCGTTATGTCATTACCATTTATCTACAATATGTGTAAAAACCTTCAGGTGTCTCGATGAATCCAACGCCGATGTTGCGATTCCTGATTAATCCCCCTCTCCTACTTTTATTTTTTTCGTTTCCGCGTCAGAAGTGTCTCAGTCACATCCACGTGGCACGGCCCACTTGAGCCGTGCACGCTGGCGGGCCGTGGCCCGAGCCCAGCCCAGCCCGGCCCGGCCCCTCCCCGCGACCAGTCTCAGGTAAAGCTGACACCAGATCAGATTTGACCCAAGAAAAAATGCGATCTTTGACAAATAATGATTCTCTGCTTGTAGCAAACCATTTGTTGTGAAACATTTTCCCGAGTATAGGGACCTATCATGCTGTACAAACTGACTTGGATCCCAACGCAAAGCCCGGCCCGCACACCAAAAAGCTTACGGTGAATTTCACTGTAAGCTACAGTGAACCCTGCAGAACTGTAGCTTACGGTGAATTTCACTGTAAGCTACTGTGATTGTCACTGTACTACGGTGAATCAGGGTGCATCACTGTAGCTTACAGTGACATTCACCGTATTTTACGGTAAAAATTCACCGTAAGCTACGGTGCGGCAGGGTTCACCGTAGCTTACAGTGAAATTCACCGTAAGCTTTTATTAGTGCGGCCCGGCCGGGCCCGTTACGCTCGCCCAGCCCAGTTGCCCTTCGCGAGAGTCTCGTTCGAGACGGTTAGTGATTCTTCTCTCTCTTTTTTCCCCTCCGGGACGGGGAGATATAGTGAGACGTGAGGGTGGAAAAGC
This sequence comes from Frankliniella intonsa, assembly GCA_033675135.1. NCBI lineage: Eukaryota > Metazoa > Arthropoda > Insecta > Thysanoptera > Thripidae > Frankliniella > Frankliniella intonsa. Next base: position 3,570,540 of record CM066254.1, read on the forward strand.
GCGCTGGGGGGTGCTGTCGGGGGAGAAGGAAGGGGAACCGAGGGGGGGGGGGGGGAGGAATTGAATGCGTCGGTTTGGTCGGACATCTCGAGGAGCGGGGGCGGGGGGCGGAGGGTGGGGGTGGAGGGCTGCTCCCTCCGACTCAACCACCTGCCCCTCCCCCTTCCCCCTCCCCCTCCACCCCTGGCCCTGGTGCCGTACCTGTCCCTGTCCCCGGCAGACAGTTTGGGAGCAGCGGACCAGAGCAGCACGCGGCGTGGCGGGGCGTGGCGGGCGGGGCGGGGCGTGGCGGGCGGGGCGGGGCGTGGCGGGCGGGGCGTGGCGTGGCGGGGTGTGCTGGAGCGGAGGGTGCGGAGAAGGGCCGCGAGTCCACCCCGCCCGCCCCGCCCGCCCCGCACACCTCCCTACCCTACCCTACCCTTGGCGCAAAACGCTTCAGTTTCGCAGTCGCTGCTGCGCGCGCTTTCTACTACCTGCAACGCAACGCCGCGCCAATTCAATAATTTTTTTTTCGACAGGGGCGGCAGGACTAGGACGAGGGGGGAGGGAGAGGAGGAGGAGGAGGAGGAGGAGGAGGAGGAGGAGGAGGAGGAGGAGGAGGAGGAGGACGAGGACGAGGAGGAGGAGGAGGACGAGGACGAGGAGGAGGAGGAAGGGCTTTTGTGGGGGTGTGCGGAGAGAAAGAGAGAGCGGCTGCTGGGGCGGGGCGGGGAGCTGGTCCATTGTAAGCACCCCTCCCGGCTCCTGCCCGTGTGCGAGGCGGGGCGGCCGGGCCTGTGAGTGTGTGAGTGTGTGCGTGTGCATGTGTCTGGAGCCCTCCCCCACCACCAGCTCCCTCACGGGAACAGCTGTCGCCCCCCCCCCCCCTGGCGCGCGGCCCCACACACCACCTCGGCTGCTACCTGATGCACCCCCCGCCCCGCCCCGCCCCGCCCCGCCCCGCCCCGCCGCCCAAGGAGCCCCACAGACACACTCCCAGCCCCCAGACTCCACCCGGCCCGGCCCCGGCCCGGCGGCCCAGACCCAGCCGCACACTAATCCATTTCGTGAAAAAAAATTCCTACTTTTTCGTGTTTTTATTTTATTTTCGGTTCCGAGTACGACGCGCACCCTGCGCCATTCGCAGGGTCATTAAGGGGGTCCCTAGGAAGAGAGTTATGACGGCTGAGGCCGGTAGCTGCAGAAAGGTCTCTTCCATAACCTTTCTGCCACCCCAACTCCCCCAATAAGTCTTCCAGTCGAAGCAGGAGCATTCTGAAAATCGAGAATTTGAGTGACTTCTGGAGCAACCGCTTCTTTCCATACAAATATGGCCATTTTTTGACATTTTTTTCCAGCAGTGTACCCTGTGCGACTCGAGACGCAAGGCCCCCCCCCCCCCTCACAGCCCCCCACCCCGCCCCGTGGCGCGCGTGGCAGCGCGAGGGACACGCGATTCAGCTGCCCGGTGGGCCCGGTGGACCCTCCCCACCCCGCACCCCACCTCCACAGCCCTACTGGCCCTCACCAGCCCCGCCAAAGTACGCCCTGCTGCAACAGTAACAGGTAGGTCCTTGCGACCATGTGACCAAAACTTTTTCTTTCCAAAGGAGATTTCTACCCGTATTTGTTGTCAGCATTTTCGGACCATTCAGCTTTCCCCTAAAAATTGTAAACACTCCCACCCCCGGTACTCTGCGAGACCTTCAGGCAGAGGCGAACCCCCCGCCACCCCCATCCCCATCACCCCTCCACCCCCTCACCCATGCGAGGACCCAGCATACAGAGAGCCGCATCTAGTTTCAACCCGCAGCCCCATCCACCCCGAGCCGAGGAGCACCCCCTCCCCCTCCCCCCCCCTCTCTCTCTCTCTCCTCTCCACACACACGCCCTCGCTTCCTCTCCAGCGGGGCCGCGCGGTGCATATGGGAGCTGCTGCTGCAGGGCTGCCAGCTCGGCACACGGCAATAAAAGAGAACGAGAGCGAGAGAGAGAGAGAGAGAGAGAGAGAGAGAGAGAGAGAGAGAGAGAGAGAGAGAGAGAGAGGAGGGGGCACTCGTCGCCGAAAAGGAAATGTAAGCGCATGCCATGCACACCATGTGCTGATTTGATTCCGGGGTACAGTAGTGGACGCGCAGGAAACGCCCCGCGCGAGCGAGCGCACGCCCGCGACGTAACGCCCCGCTCGGTCCTGTGCGGCGCGGAGCGGAGCGGGGCGGGGCGGGGCGGGGCACAACCGGGGGCGACCCCGGCGACCCGCGGGCCAGTGACTTCCCGCGAATGACTAACTTCCTTTTCCCTTCCATGTGATTTGACTGACTGAGATAACCGCGGGAATGTGCACGTCGTCCCCGCGATGCGCAAACGTCAACGACAGTGCGGCGAAAAGAAAACTCCAAGGGGTGGCGGCGGCGGCGACATGTGCAGCGATAGTTACTCCTCGTGCACTACACGATAATCTTTGTCAAACTGTAGGTACAGCACGGGCGCCGGCGGCGGTGGCGGGTCGGTTCGGTTCGCAAGGCGCGGCGCAGCACTCTCACACGGGAGGCGCTGGTGGAGCCTACCCCCCCGGAGGAGAGGTGTGGCGGGGGGGGGGGGCAGACAAAGGAAGAATGCTATCGTCTGCCTGCGCCGGGCTGGGCCGGGCCGGGCTGGGCCGGGCTCCGCACAGGACCCCGGCACCGGGCCTGGCACCGGCCCGCCCGACCCTACCCGACCCAGCCAGGCAGCCAGGCCCACCTGCCAGCCGGCATCTGGTGGCGGGGCGGGAGAAGGAGGGCTCCACAGGAGTGAGGGGAGGGGGCCCGCCCCGCCCCGCCCCGCCCGTGTGGGAGCTCCGACACGCGACCGACCCGCCCCGCCCCAATTTAAAACGCCCTGCACGGCCCCTGGGGCCCGCACAATCAGAACCAGTTTGCGATAGGCCGTGGTGTTGGTGGTGTTGGTGGTGGTCGTGCTACAGGCAGAGACGGTCCCATGTCGCTGACCCCCACGCAGCAGAAAAACGCGCTCCCTACCGTCCACTCTCGCAATTCCAGATCTTATCGCGCGACGAGGAGGCCCGGGCCGCCTGTGCGGGCGCGGGCGCCCGTCCCCCGTGGTCTCTAGCCATGCAGTACCCGACTCACCCCGCTCTCCTGGCCGCTGAGGTACTTGAAGTGCTGGCCGAAGGCGGTGGCGGCGCTGTGGCCGCCGGGCGCGAGGCCGAGCGCGAGGGGCGCGGGCGCGGACGAGGCAGCGGGCGTGGACGGCGTGCCGGGCTCCTGCTTGACGAGGGCCTGGTGGCCGAGCGGCGACAGCAGGTTGGTGGAGATGAAGTCGGGCGGGTTGCCGGTGCTGCCGGGGCGCGGGGGCGGGGGGCGGCGCGCGGAGGCGGCGGGGGGCGGCGCGCCCAGCTCCTGCACCGTGCCCACGGGGCCCAGCCCCAGCGGGCCCAGCGGGCCCAGCGGCGTCAGGCTGTGATACTGCTGCATCCCGCCCTGCATCACGTCCGACACGTTGTCCCACGTCGGCATCCTGGAGGAGGCCCCCGCCGGGGTCAGGACGAGCGCCTCATCCTGCTGCGCGAGCCTGTCCTGCTGCGGCCGCTCCTGCGGCCCTGCGGTATCCTGTGGCGTGCGCAGATCCTGCCGATGACGCTCTTGCTCCCTGCTGGTATTCTTGGTGGTGGTATTCCTGCTGGTATTCCTGCTGCGGGTATCCTGCTGCAGAGCACACGGGTCGCGTCAGACTAGGACGGTCGCTGTGGCGCGGTGGCGGTGCACTCCAAACACAAGTGGTCCAGTTTCGATACGTCCATCACCTCGCTCAGCCCGGCTCGGCGATAACGCCACGACCATCGCGGTCACGGCGTGGCGCGGCGTGGCCCGGCGTCACGGGCTTTCCATTAGTACGAGGCTAGAGCTAGCGACGACGTGTCACAGTAAAAGAGGAAGCCAATTTTTTTTTCAAGTCGAAATAATTTCGAAGTAATTAAAACAAATCCGGTGGCGTGATATCGAGATAAAGGGATAACGTCGACCCTTCCCGACCCGACCCGACGGCGGGGCGAGGCGAGGCGAGGCGAGCTCCCCTCGGCGCGGCGCTGGGCTGCGCACCCCAGACAGGATACATAAGGCTACGGGAAGGAAATTTCATGGACGGCGGCGGCGAGATGTAGGGGAGGGGGAGGGAAGGACGAAGGACGCCCTCCGCCCAGGGCCCAGCAGGGCAGGGCAGGGCAGGGCAGGGCAGGGCTGGGCAGGAAGGCGACCGCAGCGGGGCAGGACGGGGCGGGGCGGGGCGGGGGTGTCTACCGGGAACCATGGACCTCTCCTGTTCATCCCCCACCGACAACGACGACGGACTGCACTTCACTACTTCCTGTGGTGCGAGCTCGAGAGAGACGAGGACCTAGAGAATTTATGTTCTTGAGACGACCAGTAGTAGGCCGCGTGCTACCCCCCCCCCCCCCCCCTCACACACAGGACAGCCCCCGCTCGCACCTGTTGTGCCTCCACCTTCCCTTTGCACTTTTACTGGTCCGGCATTCCAAAGTGTCTCCGAATTTCGGCGACAGCGCTCGCTTCTCGGGGGCGTGCCACGGTCAAGTGTTTTGTTGACGGTGGTACCTATTTTTTTTTTTTTTTCGGGGGTTTGAATCACGCGCTGGCGGCTCTTTCTCCGAAGTGCCGGGCGGGGCCTGGTGGGGCCACCTTGGCAGTGAGGAAGGCGCTCCGATAAAGACAACCGAACCGACGTCACGGGTGACGCGCGGCGGGGCGGGGCGGGGCGGGGCGCGGCGGGGCGGGGCTATAGTGGCGCGCGCCGCCCACTCTGCAACAGTAGGACTGCCCTGCCAACCCGACTGGTCCAGAGCACCGTCCTTGTCGCACTCACGGCCGAGTCCTATGCACGCCACGGGGGTGGCCAATGAGTGCGACAAGGACGAGAGATACCCTCGGAATCAGTCGGCTGCCTCGTCTCCCTGTAGGGCAAAACTTATGTCCCGCTGGGCACTTCTGCCCTGCTCCTTAAACTATCTTTGCTGTGCCTCGTCAGTAACTGACGCAAAGAGAATACTGCAAGACCAACAGGCGGACACTCCCAAAAAACCTCTTACAACAGTCTGCTACAAAGGCCGCTTGTTAGACATTATCTCGAGTGTGGGAAGCCTCAATGTCGTACTTGCGCACTTCGGCTGTCATAAACCTACGCCTCAGATAACGTACGACGTTCTGTACTTTTTCTTCCATTAAGGTTTCTTTCCGACAGTTACACAAGTTTTGGACAGAAATTTTTGGCTACACGACGATATCTAAAGTGCGACGGCTCCCCGTGACGTTAGCATTCACGGTGCCCTCCGCCCCCAGCGCGGCTCCGCCCCGCCCCACTGGAACAAGGCCCCGCCCCGCCCCGCCCCGCCCCGCCAGCACCAGCAGCGCTACGCTCAGATTCGGCGCCTCGCTCAGTGGCGGACGCTGGGGGAGGGGGGAGGGGGGGCAGTGCACGATAATCGCTGTAACATCTGGCGCCCGTTCCGTCTCCGGCCCCCACCCCCCACCCCCAGCCCTTCCCCTCAATCTCAACGACCCAGCGGCGCGGCGGAGCGGCGGCGGCGGCGGGGCGGGTTCAACACTCACACACTTTGGAAAACAAATTCGGACAACGATGCCTCTCCGCCCCCGAATCCGTTTCATTTAAATTGCGCACGCCGCGATGAGCGAGAGCGAGAGCGAGAAAGAGAATGTGAGAGAGAGAGAGAGAGAGAGAGAGAGAGAGAGAGAGAGAGAGAGAGAGAGAATACAGAGGTCGGCCGGTGCTGGAGAGCTCGACGCGTGGACTCGTGGGGCAGACAATGAGACTGGGACTTCGGCCCGCCCCGCCCCGCCCCGCCCGCACTGTTTTATTGCACTCATCATGAGTCCGGGCGGGGCCCGACCCCCGCGGCCAGAAGTGAGAATGGATGCACTGCCTGAATCACCTGGGAACCCACCCCAAGATGCCTCAGAATAAAGAGACAAACGCTTTTTTTTTATAGACCATAATAAACAATTATTTACGCGGAAAAAACCCCTACAGAAACTGTACCTTGCAAATTTTTAGTGATCGGCTTTCAGAGCTAAATTATAAGGTGAGTATACCCCCTGCGGATCACTGATGACGGGAGCTTCACAGAGCTCCCAAGAGATCTCCACAAAAAATATACTTTACTGAAATGGTCCGTAAGAAACAGGCTCCCAAAGGCCAGCTCTCCCACCCTCCGGCATCTTGCACCTGCCTGTACCGGATGCGACCCTAACGATGAGGGACGGGGCAGGGTTACCCGGGTGCGACGAGACAGGGAGGAGAGGGAGAGAGGGGGGAGAGGGAGAGGGAGAGAGAGAGAGAGAGAGGGGGAGGGGGGTGCCGCTCACCCTGAGGAGAGAACTGATACCCACCCTACCCAGCCTATCGGTTGGAGTTACCACCGCAAGGGAAGGGAAGGGTAGGAATAAGAGGAGTTCAGAGGAGAGAGGAGTGAGAGGGGGTGAGAGAGAGAGAGAGAGAGAGAGAGAGAGAGAGAGAGAGAGAGAGAGAGAGAGAGAGAGAGAGAGAGAGAGAGAGAGAGAGACGGTACCACCTCTTCCTGCCCTTCCTTCTTCTATCCCTGCCCCGCCGAGCGCTAATCAGCACTGGAGGTGCGTGCACTAGGACACTCCCATACATACGGGCCAGCTGGACCTGCCGCCCCGCCCCGCCCCGCCCCGGCCGCCACAGGTGTCCGCGGGGAGCCTCCCCTAGGCGGCCGCGGCGCGGCACAGTACGGCGACCACCCCCTCCCTCCCCCTCCCTTTCAGCCCCTCGAGCACACAAAGGCTCGCCAGGCCCCACTGGCCCAAAAAGTCATCGGCGGCCCAAAGCCGAGTGGGGCTGAGAGCGGCTGGGACGCGCGTCAGCCGAGGGTCGGCCAGAGCCTGCGCCTTCTGCGGGGGTCATAAAACGACCAGAAACTAGACGAGCGGCAGGGGGTGGGGGGAGAAAAGGGGCGGGGACGGGTCAGGGCGAGTGGGTGGCACGGCGCGCTGACGCAAGCCCCGCGCCGGGTAGGCAACCCGCTCCGGAGGCGTGCCGCGGGGGGTTGCCTACCTCCACTACTTGTTGGAGTTTCGCGGGGAGAAAGGTCGACGGGGACGGGTCAGGGCGAGTGGCGGGCACGGCGCGCTGACAGAAGCCCCGCGCCGGGTAGGCAACCCGCTCCGGGGGCGTGCCGCGGGGGGTTGCCTACCTCCACTACTTGTTGGAGCAGCCCCGCCCGCCGGCCCCGGCGAGACAAAGACGTCCGAGACACACGCACACACACACGCACCCAGGGCCACACACGCACGGCTCCTGGCCTGCGCTTTTATTCTTCTCATTTTCGGATGTGTCCCAGGAAGCAAGCATAGCGCATTCACTCCAAACCGAGGGGCGTCTGTTTAACGTCGGTCTAATGTCCACTTAACGGCGCCGGGGGGCCGAGCCGGGTCGGGCCGGGCCGTCAGGGCCTGGCGTCGCTCGCGGGTCGGGGGAGGGGAGGGAGGGGGGGCACTGTTACAACACGAGTGATATCTCGCTGCCGCGCCGCGCCGCGTTCGATCTCCTCTCGCCCCTCATTAAGTTCAATCTCTCTACAATCGAGGCGAGTCAGAGCGAAAATTAAAAGTGTCGCACGCGGCGAAACTGGCTCCACTTGATGAGTGCACACACACACACACACACGGCACGTTAATTTAACGGCACGGTAACACACACTTACACACTGAAACTACCACAGGTAGTTAAGACATTCGCCGGCACACACACACACACACACACAATCCTCTTGATTCACTATGGGCGTGGTAGTGCCAAATCCTTTTCTGAACTAAAAATCCACTTGTCACACGCGGCGCGGCGCGGGTCCGTCACACACGGCGGCGGGGCGGCGCGGAGCGGGCGGCGCGGAGGGAGCTACGCGGAGCGACGCGGCGACGACCTGCCCCCGCGCTGGAGCCAGACACACTGGTCCGCGCCGCGCCGCCGCACGCGCTCCGCTTCGGCTTCGGGCTCCACGTCGGCCGACTTCGGCTCGGACCCGAGCGCGCGCTCGGCCCGCCCCGCCCCGCCCCAGCAGTCCATACCCCGCACAAAAAACTAGTGTAGCTTTTATTTTTCAAACCAGCCAGCGTCCAGACCGGCGCGGCGGCGGCGTCCCGGCGGCGGCGAAGCCAAGCCAAGCCAAGCGCAGCTAAGCGGGTCCCGAAGGAAGAGCCGAACCGGCGGCGGAAACGGCCGAAGGCAAGGGAAGGGAAGGCGTCGTACGGTTTGGGCGGCGGGCCGCAGGGAGCGCTAGTGGAGCTCCCAGGCAGGCAGGCGGGCGGGCCGGGCAGGCGAGCTGGCAGCCAGCGGGACGGGCCGGCAGGCAGGCAGGCAGGCAGCCCAAGGGTTGGACTGCACTGCACACACCGCCGTACCGCCGCCGCCAGCCGCCCAGCAGGGCCTGCACTGCGCTGGGCCGGTTGCTGGGCTCGGCGACGAAGTGGCAACCCTGCAAAAGGATCGCGCTCGGGCGGGGCGGGGCGGGGCGGGGCGGGGCGCGCTTCGCATGCACACGGGATGGCATAGGGCAGGCCCGTGCGTGCCGCGGGGCGGGGCGGGGCGGGGCGGACAGAAACTGGGCCGGAAAGATGACGCCCTGCCAAAATGTCGCCCAGCGCCGGGCCGCAGCGCAGCGCTGCATCCGCCGGCCGGCCGGGCCGGGTGGGTCTCCTCGGGGGAGGAAGGAGAGGGCGGAGAGGCGCCAGAGGACGAGAGAGGGAGAGGGAGGGAAAGGAAGAGAGATGAGGGGGTGAGGAGGGAGACATAAGCGAGAGGTCAAAATCCAAGTTGGGCGGTGGCGGTTAGGATGTGAAGGAAATACAGTAGGTGCGAGAGTGTGTGGGGGGAGGGAGGGAGGGGACGCAAGGTGGCATGGCGGGGGAGGGGAGGGGGGAGGCTGTCGGATGACACTTGAAGGAAGCAGGGTCCTCGTGGTTCACACCCTCGATGGCCAACCGGCCGGCCGGCAGCGCGACCAGGCCGGGCCGGTCTCCAGCACCCCCAGGTCACTCACCCAGACAGACAGACGGACGGACGCGCGGGGCGGGCAGACGGCCGGGCCGGGCGGCGCGGCGGCCGAGGTCACCTGAGCGAACTCGGCCGCCGGCCCCGGCCGGGCCCGCGGGCGACAAAGACAGAAGGCCAAGCAAAACTCACCTGCAACAAAAAGCCGACAAGCATTACAGAGAGGTGCGAGGGGAGGAAAAGAAGCGACATCACAGAGAGGGCGGGGGGGCTAAGGGAGAAGGACGCGGGGCGTAGACAGGCGGAGGCACCACCGAACCACTCTCCACGCGGAAATTTCGTCAGTCTTCGCGACGGTGCCCCAGTTTGCGGTGGAGCACCGAGGGGCGTGAGTGTGTGTGTGTCGCGCGAAGCTGCGCGAAAACTACTCGGTACGAAAATAAGAATCATTTTCAATTTTTAAGAAAATCGCAGGTAAAAAAAATTGAACATACAGGTCATGGACATTTAAATGTGCTGGTCCGGAGCGTGGAGCCGTGATGCCGTACTGGCGAGAGGGAGCGCCCAGAGCAGCGCCCGTCCACACCAACCAGTACAGCAACCACGGCGACCAGCAGTCTGGCCCGGCCCGCCCCGGCCCAACCAGCAGTTCGCTCCGGGAAACCCGCAATACACTTGTCACTTCATTCTGCTCTCTCTCTCTCTCTCTCTCTCTCTCTCTCTCTCTCTCTCTCTCTCTCTCTCTCTCTCTCTCTCTCTCTCTTTCTCTCACACTCTCTCTCTTACATTGGCTCGGTGGCGCATTGTACGAGGTGTCGCCTACAACAACGGGTGTAACGAAGTAAGCTATGCAAGTGCATTGCTTTCTCTCCGGCAGTTTCAAAACTATTACTCGCTCTGCGAAGATGCTCCAAAGACGACACAGACGGCGACAGCCGGCCCCGCCCCTCCCCTACCCCACCCCACCCCCCGCCCCGCCCCTACCCCACCCCGCGCCCCGCCCCGTTTCAGCGCGAAAAGAACAAGTTAGTAACGTCCAAAAATGTTTCCGTCTGAACGAGTTGACGGAGAGAGGAGCGACTCGGCAGCTCAGCGCGGCGCTGCGTCAGGACGGGCATGGCGTGGTGGGGCGGGGCGGGGCGGGGCGGGACTGGGCGGGACGGGGCGGGGCGGGGCGGGGCGGGGCGGGGCGGGGCGGGGCGAGGCGGGGCAGGCAGAGACGAGTCGCTGCCGCGGACGGAGCTTTCTTCCGCGATCCACGAACGCAATTTGCTCAATTTCATCGCTGATTTTGACCTTTTGAGGAGCCGTCTAGAGGAGGGGGGGCGGGCGGGAGGGAGGGAGGAGGGAGGGAGGGAGGGAGGGAGGGAGAGAGAGAGAGAGAGAGAGAGAGAGAGAGAGAGAGAGAGAGAGAGAGAGAGAGAGAGAGAGAGAGAGAGAGAGAGAGAGAGAGAGAGAGAGAAGTGAGAGAGGCCAGGGGGCAGAAAGGAGTGAGGCATCAAGGCTAACGTCGGGATTCGCGCAAACTACACAGACTCACTCGCGCTCACTCGCTCACTCACACACACACACGCACACACACACGCGAGTACACGGCCAAGGGAATGCAGTGACATCAATGATTTGCGAGGCTAGGCCGCGCGTCGCGTCACGAGCCGCAATGGAGCTTTTTCGCGTGGGACATACACAAGCTGCCCCCCTCTCTCTCCCTCCCTCTCTCTCTCTCTCTCTCTCTCTCTCTCTCTCTCCCTCCCTCCCTCTCTCTCTCTCCCTCCCTCTCTCTCTCTGCGTGTCCGACAAAGCTCAGCTTACCCACTAGGGGCCTAATCTGCGGAGCTGTGCCACCGTCTAGCCCCGCCCCGCCCAGGCAGGCCGCGGCCCACAGCAGGCCGGCGCGGCGAGGGCTGTACTACTGCGGCGCACAACGCGGGCGGCAAGGAAAAAAATCGACCTGTCGAGATCGAAACCCACACGAAACAGGCCCAGCCTACAAGAGCCCCGGAGCAAGAGAAGTCGTACCGGCCGGCCCCGCCCCGCCCCGCCCCGCCCCGCCCCGCCCCGGCCCGCGCAAACGGGTTAGGTGGCCGCGGAGAGACAATGACGGGCAGCACTGGACGTTTTCGTCACGTACAAAGGGACTTCCAGTTTTATTAGGGCGCGTATGAGACGGCGGCAGGTCGTGTACGCGGTGGAGAAGATTCATCCAGTTTGAGTAATACGGCACGGCAGTGTTACTAATGTAGTATACACCTACACCACACCGCCGCACTGGAATGAACCCCAGTCGAATGCAGCAATTTTCAACTCTTCTAATGTAGTAATAGGAGTAATAGGTACTACGTACTTGCACCAAGAGCGAGCAAAATGTTTTCGCGTATAGTGGCAGCGAGGAGGAGAGGGGCACTCGATACCCTGCTAGCATAACGCTAGCTTCGCGTAAAACAATGCTCTCCGGCTGCAGCCCCCCCGCAGCCACATCACGGGCTTATCGACACTTGTAAAGCGATCTGTTCGTCAGCAGCAACAAGAAGTACACTAGGAGAGTGCAGAGGTCCAGTCAGCGGAGCGGACAACACACGGCCCGCTGTGCCCTGCGCTGCAACAAATGGGCAGCGCGTAGCAAACAAAATAATAAATATAAAAAAATCCTGATCGCTAGTAAGCGAAAGGCATGAGGCGCTTCATCGACTGAACCGTGTTAGACTATTCCTCTCGCCATTTCCATCATTACACATAAAATAAAATATACCTAGAGTCTGGAGAAGGGACAGGCGGTGAGAAAGAATTACAATCAGAGAAACAAAGACACCACTCACAGTCAAAACAATGTCTGGTTTTCTGAGGAAAAGGGGAACACACACTACTTTGAGGAACTTCCATTACCTCCTCAAAATCTGAAGACGTTCCCTCAAATTATAAGAGTTCTTTAAAGAGTTCTTCCCTTTTGCCTCAGAGATGAGGCATTGTTTTTACAGTGCTGGCGGCTCGGTACTGAGCGAGCAGTACCCGCCCGGCCCGGCCCGGCCCGGCCCGCGGACACATCACACAGCGCACACACAGGCACCGATAGCCGCGCTCTGCATTTTAATGCGCGACCGAACCCTTAAATTCATATTTTATTTGGTTTCCCCTCCCCGCCCCTCCCCTTCCTTTCCTCTCCTTCCCTCACGCTTCCTGGCTGGCTGTTGGGCGTCTCTGCCGCCGGCACAAACGTACACAAGTCATATCTGTATTCCACGCTCGCGATTCCCGTTGCTGCCCCCTTCCTCCCCGCCCCGCCCCGCCCCGCCCCGCCCCGCTCCGCCCCCTCGCTCCCAACTCTCCGCCCTTTTCCCCCGTCAGTGATTCGCCGCTCCCCCCCACTCGTCCTCTCGCGCGGTCGCCACAGTCAGCAGGGATACGGACGATTTCTTCGATCCTTGTAAAACCTTCCGTTTCTCGAAACTTTCCGCGCGGAGTTAAAACGGCAACGGAGTCCACAAAATGTAGAAGCGTTGTCAGAGATTAAACTCTCGTAAGTAATCGTATCTCGTATCACATTCCAGCCATAACCCCGACCAAGCCATACGAGAATAATAGTGTCGCAATATGGTGGTATGTGTGAGGGAGGGAGGAGGGAGGAGGGAGGAGGGAGGGGGGGGTGGGGAGAGGGAGAGAGGGAGAGAGGGAGGGGGAATCCTCTCCCGTGCTTTACATTCTTCTGATGGTGGAGAGAAGGGAGAGGGTGAGAAGGTGAGAGAGAGACTGTGTGAGAGAGGAGGACGGGATTTCAAAGCGTATGGGGGGTATACCGAGGAGGAGGAATAAAAAAGGGCAATTCTCGTTTGGATGGAATTCGGCTGTCGGCGAGCGAGAGGCGCGGCGGAGGGTAATCTGTTGACGAGCGCATAAGGCCCGTATTAATAGACACGGGGGGGGGGGAGTGCGCCACACACTTGTCCGCTTTACAGCCACAATCCAACTCGACTCACTTTCATGCACTCTATAGGCGTCCGGTCCAGAGCCGCGCCACGCCATGCCACGCCACGCCACGCCACGCCGTGCACACTTTGTCGTACTCGACCAGGTCGTGCGTTAAACAGCCATATACCGCTGAGGCGCACATGGAGTGCCTCTTCCTCCTCAGGAGAGCGGACCGATTGCATTACCATCCTGCTGCTCTATAAGGGGAAGTCCCCGCCGCGCCCCGCCGCGCCCCGCAGGATCTGTCACCGCGCGCCGCGCCGCGCCGGCTCACTTCTTGACGAGCAGCTTGCGCCGCATCCATCCAGAACCAGAGGCGATCTCGCTTCCGACTAGACCAACATGGCGGTGCAAAGGTCACACGCACACACGCACACACACGCCGCCCTGCAGACCCTGGTCAACGGTCGGACAGAGGCCGACGGGAGAATCAGCCGCAGGGTTCACGCCGGACAAGACACCGCCGACAAGGTAAAGGTTTGAATTTGACTATAGACATTATGTTTCACATTTTGTGGAGCAGATCACAATTTAGCGTATGTGCCAGCGCATTACGCACTGAGATAATTTGTTTTTCCTGCTGGGCACAATTCCTTCTGCTTAATGCTCCCAACTCCAATCCTGGCTCCAATATCTTTGGAGCCGGGCATTAACCGTTTCACGCCCAGCTCCAAAAATGTTGGTGCCAGGATTAGGCATAAAGCAAAAATATTACGCCTGGCAAGAAAAAAAATTCTCAGTGCGTGCTGTTGTCAACACGGCGTTACATTTCTAAAAATAAATCAATTGAAATTGCGAATTTTTTTGACGGTGGACCATTTACATCGGGGGACGCGATTCAGGTGAGAGGCCCTGGAATAGGGATCTTATCGACGGGACGGGTCCCTTTCCGGTCACATGAGCCAGTGTCCTTTGGGGTCCTTTATACTCCGAGACCTTCCTGGCCGCGGCGCGCTGCCCCGGGAGGAACAAGCGGACGGGACGGACAACGCGGAAGGGACTCGACTGATACGACCACACTGCGAAAAAAAAAAAAACCTTCGTCTGTGCGAAAATTCGCCAATCAGTGGGTCAGTGAAGCGTGAATGTCCGTCCAAGGCTGGCCGCGGCGCGTTCCTTCACGACCAGCCCATAACAAATAGCGACCGGTCACGCGAGGCGATATGATTGGTTTACATGTCAGCGGGGCAAAAACTGCAGCGAGCGCGCCTAGAATATATAACGGGTGGATTACGCCCGCAGGAGAGCCGGTGCTTCAAGACGAACCGGTAAAAACATTTTTACCAGTAGTCATACATGCGTACTTTTATACAGTATAATTCAAGGGGGTATACACTCTCAAAACCTGTGACCCGACTATTACGTCTATTACGCTCTATTACGCCTCAGAAATGTCAGGATTCAGCTAAAAATAGCCCAAAACAACCCAAAAATAGGTAGATTTCGGAGAATGTTGGCTATTACGCCACTATTACGCATACTATTACGCGTGCTATTACGGGCAGACTATTACGCGAGTGCATACCCCCTCGGTATAATTCCCAACGCGCCTTTCCTGCGGCTGCAACGACAAAATTCCTTCGAAATTCTACGCAAAATATTTATTTTATGGGGTTTTATGGCCCTGTTGGATCACCCGCGATGCGCGCCGTGCCGCGCTAAACTCATTTTGTATCAACTTGTCGATATGTCATTTGAGAGTCGCAAAGCACAGCGAATAAAGCGTCGCTGCCCTGCGCGACTCGAGAGCAAGACTAGCATTTGCCGGATACCAGGAAACGCTACAATTCAGCAGCGCTCGCCCCGCCCCGCCCCGCCCCGCCGCGCCGCGCCCGCAGCTGCACACCTGCACACCTCCAGTCCGAGAGCATTTCATTGCGCGTTGCGACAAGACAAATAGCGATGAGGCGGCGAAACGGTTCACCAGGAGGATCGTACGTGTAGACGAACATTACGAAATGGCACGACATGTTCATGCCCATGCCTGTACCGCCGTCCGCGGGGATACTTTCGCGAAATTAAAAAATATGCGCCCTTCGCAAAAGCGTGCGAAGTGAGTGGGTTAAACAAGCCGACTGCGGGGGAACTCGACGAGGAGGTATTACAATGCGCTCATGGAAGTGTGCAACTCCCAATGAAATGCGTTTCGCGAGGTGCGGCGCATAGCGCAACAACTCCCCATTTCGTTTCTGAACGAATAACTGTGAAAGTAGCAATACAACCCGCGTCGGAAGATGAGAAAACAAACATAGGGATGAAGAGAGAGGAGGGAAGACCGAGGGGAGGAGAAGGGGGTCGCCGCCGGCCTGGCGGACTACTGGGGTCGTATACAACATTCTCAGGTGCACCTATTACCCATTATCATCAGCGTAGCGATTACTGTTCAAGGGTGAGTCTGAGCCTGCGAGCTCCTGGGTCTGTGTGTGTGCGCGCAAGCGTAAGCCGCACTCATGTGTGTGTGTGTGTGTGTCATTAAGGACTGGTGGCATTTCAGGCATCACGAAGACCACCGTTTCTTGCACTCTCACGAGCCGGTCCGGCCCCTGCCTCCACCCCCTCCCCCCTGCGACATGACACGGCGGAATCAGAACGGTGCAAAAAGTACGTAACAGCCCCCTCCCCTCCCCACCGCTCCGCTGCTAGCTCCCTTCCCTCCCCATATGCAGCCACTAATGAGGGGATATAACTTTGGCCCCCGCGTAACGACCGTTATCCCTAAACGTTAATCATGACCTTCGTCATCATTATCATCATCATCAGCATTCGCACGGCAGCAGCGCAGCGCAGAGCGTCACTGACACATCATCATCATCAGCCAAAACCCCCGCGGGGGGAATAAGGTGTCATGCGGCAAGGTCGCGGCGCGCAGTCAGACACGCTCTCTCTCTCTCTCTCTCTCTCTCTCTCTCTCTCTCTCTCTCTCTCTCTCTCTCTCTCTCTCTCTCTTCCACGCAGAAAATTATTTCAGAACTATCTATATTTCTCTCGCCTGGGCTTTCGACAGGGACTGCCCGTCCCGTCCCGTCCCCCCGTCCCGTCCCCTCCCAGCCGAGCCCAGCTCAGCTCCTCCAACCAGTATCTGGCCGTGACAAGGGGCGCTGTTACCGTGCAGCGGAGCAGAGCGGGGCGGGGCGGGGCGGGGCGGGGCGGGGCGGGGCGCGCGGAGGCTGTGTGAGCGATACAAAGTCACACGCGACTAGGCCCCAACATTGATTCGCGCGCACTGCGAGGCCCCGCCGCCCCGGCCCGCCCCGCCATGTTGGGGCCGGGAGGGAAGGGGGATGAGCCATCTGCTTATGACATTCATGAACGCACAAATACGCCCCCCCCCACACACACACACTGTACGATACAATACGTCTGATAGGTAACGAACCTATACTCCCCCCCCCCCCCCTCCGGGGTCCATTTCGTGCGGCTCCACCTAAAACCGCGATGGTCG
Organism: Frankliniella intonsa; assembly: GCA_033675135.1. NCBI lineage: Eukaryota > Metazoa > Arthropoda > Insecta > Thysanoptera > Thripidae > Frankliniella > Frankliniella intonsa. Next base: position 3,586,969 of record CM066254.1, read on the forward strand.
TCGGACAAAATTGGAAAATGCGCAGAGCGTTGCGGGCCGCACGACGCCCTCGCAACAGACGCACAACACACCACGCGCGCACATCACATCACGGTTCAATGTCGTCGGTTTTCACGCGTTTGGCCTACGAAAAATGTTAACTTCTGACACCCAACAGGTAATACCACCGTAGCCTTTTGGAGGAAGACAATAACGGCGCGGATTAGCATCAATGCTAAAAAGCTACGGCTTTTCTGCGGGTGGGCGCGGGCGCAGCAGCCAGCGCCTCACGGTGCAGCGCGAGGGGGCAACCACTCGGGAAATCCTGTGTACAAACCTGCGGAAATCTCGCTGAAATCCTAAGAAATCCCGCTGAAATCCTCAGAAATCTCGATGAAATCCTCGGAAATCTCGATGAAATCCTTAGAAATTTAACTGAGAAATCTCATGAAATCTTATTGAAATCTTGTAAAATCTTGTGAAATCTCATGAAATCTTAAGAAATCTCAAAGAAATCTTGTGAAATCTCATGAAATCTCAGGGAAATCTCAGAGAAATCTCTCAAAATCTGAGAGAAATCTTATGGAATCAGTTGAAATCCCGTGTACACTATGATGGGGAGTGGTTGCCCCCTCGGTGCAGCGGCAGGGCAGGGCAGGGACACGCGAGGGAGGGTGTCTCCGCGGTGTCGCGCGGCGTGTATGAAGACTTCTCGCACGGATAGCACATTGTGTCCGGGGCGAGGCAGGTGGACATACGTATGTGCCCGTGGCGATATGCCGCTCACACACACACACACACACACACACACACACACACACACACACACACGCCGCTGCCGCCATGCGCACACGCCCTGCGCGCCGCCACGCCCCTCTTGCTCCATCCATTCGCGCCCACATGCACATCGCCGCACCGCAGCTCACCGCATTCGAACCGCGCCCCCCCGCTCCCTCCTCTCTCCTCCCTCTCTCTCTCTCTCTCTCTCTCTCCCTCTCCCTCTCCCTCTCCCTCCCTCTCTCTCTCCGTCACAGAGAGACGACACGACACATACGCACCTCATCACAGGCTCCCATCCTAGACGGTGCCCCCCCCTCCATGGCCTTCGGCCGGTGCAGCGCGCCGGGCCCCGCCGCCACGGCCGCGGAGGCATCAAGTTCAAGTGCACGCCACGCACCGGCAGCTGTGCGAAACGCCATTGTGCGAAACATGTGTCGTCCGCTGCGCCGCGAGCACGCCACTTAGGCCCCCACGCCTCCCGCCCCGCCCCCCGCGGGCCGCGCAGCGCAGCGCAGACCGCTTCTGCCAATAAGAAACCTACCGATCCGTTTCGACGCTGCGACTGGACTGTCTATCGCGCCGGGGCGCGTACATCATCGTCACCGGTGCACACGAATGCACTCGCGTCCCGTCCCTTCTCCCTGCTATTTGCCTGTCGATCTGTCTGTCTGTCTGTCTGTCTGTCTGTCTGTCCGTCCGTCCGATGCAGCGCGGTACAGCGGCGCATAAGCGTGCGTACTCGTGCGGGTCCGCGCGGGGCAGCGGCACGTCAAAGGAGACAATGGGACGCGACGCGTGCGCCTCCCTCTCTCTCTCTCTCTCTCTCTCTCTCTCTCTCTCTCTCTCTCTCTCTCTCTCTCTCTCTCTCTCGCCCACCCTACCTACCCATAGCGCAAGTAGTATGGAATCATTCGTCCGCAAAGAGGCCTACAAATCATGAACCAACGATACCAGCGCATACCAGCACGTTCAAAACAGAACAGCAAACGAACGCCGCGCGCATACACTATACCAAGGAGAGAATGGTACGCATACGCCGTCTTAAATAATTTTTTTTTCAATCACATTTCTTTTTGAAGAAAAAACCCTACAAATTTCTCATGAATTTGTGAGGCATTGGTCTGAGAGGGAGCCACGCGGTCTGGCCTGTGCACGCGGCGCCCCGCCCCGCCCCGCCCCACCCCGCCCCGCCCCGCCCCGCCCCGCCCCGCCGCGACAGTCCCGTCCCGTCAGTGTTCCGCGAACGCTCGGGCCAAATCGAGTGCAAATGCTGCAAGCGCACCGAGCCGAGCTGACTTGTGGAAACTGGAAACCCACCCTAGCAGCTAAACGCCCGTCCTCCTCCTCCTCCTCCTCCTCCTCCTCCTCCTCCTCCTCCTCCTCCTCCTCCCCCCTCCTCCTTTTATACGCCGTTCTCTTCTGCTCCCTTTCGCCCTGCTGTTTCTACGACATTGATGTATCTAGAATCCTGCTTAGTGTAGAATACTCTACAGTATAGCGCAAGTTTTGGGCTACAGAAACAGATGATGCAGGGGACCACCAGCAGGACCAGTGAGACTGGGCGGGATCACAAACTATATTTCGTCTTACTTTTCACCTCCCATAAGGCGATGCGTACGTGTGCGTATACGTTGGAGTGCGTGTGTGTGTGTGTGTGAACACGGAAAGTGAGACGCCGCGCTGTTTTGATCGACGCCTGACGTGCGGGTAGGCGTCTCTGGCGGGGCGGGGCGGGGCGGGGCGGGGCGGGGCGGGGCGGGGCGGCCCACACGACACGGCGGCGGGCTTCCTCCAGCACCGCGACGTGACGCCCCTGGCAGCGCCGCCGCTTCTTACGTCACAAATCGCTCGGCGCCGCCCCGCCCCACCACGCCCCGCCCCGCCCCACCCCGCCCCACCCCACCACGCCCCGCCCCACCTTGCCGGCGGTGTCGTACCCCGTCCTCCAGCTAACAGTCCAGCTCGCGGGATTGCGGAGCAAGGTCAGTCTAACGAGCATTCAGACTGCGTGTCGCACGGGGAGAGAGAGGGAGAGAGAGGGAGAGAGAGGGAAAGAGAGGGAAAGAGAGGGAAAGAGAGGGAGAGGGAGAGGGAGAGGGAGAGGGAGAGGGAGAGGGAGAGGAGAGGGAGGAGAGAGAGAGAGAGAGAGGGAGAGAGAGGAGAGAGAGGAGAGAGAGGAGAGAGAGGGAGAGAGGGAGAGAGGGAGAGAGGGAGGGAGGGAGACAGAGAGACAGAGAGCACTGGCAGGCAACCCAATGTGAGAATGTCGCATACTTCTAGGTGTGTGAATTTTCCTTCATGTACACTGGAACAAGTTAACGCGTGATTTTTCCTATCGGCATTTTACATCCATCAAACGAAAGGTGGTACGAATGCAAATTAAACTCAGGTGCGAGTGCGCGCCCGCGCCGGCCACGCACTCGGGTCACACAGTGTGTGTGGACAGGAGCCGCGGGGCGGGACGCTCAACAATACAAAGAAGCGCTATTCGTTGAATAAGAAACGCGACGCCGGCCAGCTGAGCCCCGCCCCGCCCCGCCCCGCCCCCGCCCCACCCCCGGCTCGCCGCTAGTAAATGCTTGCGGGGAAATTGGCTACTGTAAGTCACGGGGGAAAAAATGACTTCCAGCGGTAGGAGGAAAAAAATTCAAGGTATAAAAAGTCCCGGAATTACGAGCGGATTCGTTCATGTGCTACTGTGCATGGCGGCTGAAATTATTACAGGATTGAAACTTTCAAACACCAGCCAAATGCTGCCATTGCTTTCCTCGCGCTTTGTTTCCTCCGCGGCGCGGAAACTCGACGCACGGCTTAGCTAGCGGTTTGGACGGACCGATGCGGGAAAACCATCGCGAGTCATTCCACACACGGGCACGCTCCTTCCGGCTGGCGGGCGGGGCGGGGCGGGGCGGGCAGCAGGTCGTGTGCCGCCCCGCCCTGCCCCACCCCACCCCGCCGGCAGTCACGCCCGTGCGGCACCAGGCAGTCTGGCGAGACAGACGCACCCGCCCCGCCCCGCCCCGCCCCGCACCGCCCGCACCGCTCAGCACCCTGCCAGAAACCACACAGGTGGAGAGAGGTGGGCGGGGCGGGGCGCGGCGAGCTGGTGAGATGTCAGTCAGTTCGAGGGGCTCGACTCCGCGCCGCCGGCCGGTCGCGCACAGCCTGCGCTGCGCTGCCCGCGGCCCCGCTCGCGCCACCTAGCGGCGGAGGGGCGCAACAGCGCGACAGGCCACGGGAACTCTCCGCGGGGCGCGGCGCGGCGCGGCGTGGCCTTCCCCGGCCCGGCCGCTCACCGCCGCCCCGCCCCGCCCCGCCCCACCCTCTAGCACCGCCACCCTCCGACCCCACGCCACGCCGTGGTGCCAATAAAGAAACATCACTGACCGACGTGCTGCAGCGACACAGCTCACCTTTGCTATACAAACAAAACACGGTTACTCTGAACCGCCGCGCAGGTATCCCTGACTTGCGGGGAGAGAAACTGATAGTACGCGGCATATGGAACCTTACTTAAGGTTGTGCAATCTGCAGTGGCAATGACACCGCGGAGCAAGCAACCTCCTGCAGTCTGGTGTACAGTTGTCGAGGCATTACGCCGACAGGACTTCAGCGGGGCCGTAAATCACAAATTAGCAGGCAGCGGCCACTCCTCGCTCGCGGCCCGCCCCGCCCCGCCCCACCCCGCCCCGCCCCGCCCCACGCCTCGCTGGACTAGGGGCGCGGTGCGGACATTTCAGCAGAGATAGCGACCGGGTTAATTTATCGCCCGACAAGCCCGACACATTTTACGCAATTACGACCGATTGACACGTGCGCTATCATTTCGCAGTCGCCAGTAACCGCAAGAAAGCGTGCAACACTTGTAGGTAAGCGTCCTCACTTCTACCTGCAGGTATCCCTGCTTCGCATTTTATAAATTCGAACCTCCTGATGAAAAACCTCTTCCTCTACATAGCTAAAACTGTACTCATGAGTGATGCAGACTGGAAATATTGGATAAAAGTGGCTCTAAAAGTAAATAATCAAAAGTGTGCAATTGAGTGGGAACCAAAACAATAAAAATGGCGACAATATTTTGTCGGCGAGTGACTCTCGCTTTCTTTCTTCGGCTCCATTTCGATCGCACGCGGTGCCCCGCCCCGCCCCGCCCCGCCCCGCCCCGGAGGACAGCCTCACGGCGGCGCGACGCGTCGGGGACGGGACGGCTGCTGTTCGGAGGCGGCCCTTTACGGTGCAAGTCGCATTCCACCTGACATTCCCTCCGCGCTCGGCTCGGCCCGGCCCGGCCCGCGAAAACCGGTACCTCCGGGTCGGAGTGTAGGCCACCGGCGGGGCGCGCCGCGGGGGCCTGCAAGAGCCTGCAAGAGCCTGGAGGAGCCTGCAAGAGCCTGCAAGAGCCTGCAAGGCCTCGGGGCCCGGCCGGCCCTCGGGAGCCTCGACAAAAGACAAACGGCCGGCCGGCCGGCTGGCCCCGCGAGTGTTCTCAACTGCATTCCCGCGCGGGCCCCCAGCCCGGCATGGCTAAGATGAGCCAGTCTCTTTTCTCCTACTTTTCTCCTCTTTCCACTTCGACATATTCCCGTTTCAATTTTTTGTTTTGTTTTTGGCCTTGTTGGAGCGATGCCGCCCGTACTGTATGTGGTGATGCAGTGCATCGAGGCGCTCGCGCGCGCGTTCTGGGGTGACAGTGGCGTGGCAGGGTGTGGCAGGGCGTGGAGGGGCGTTGAGTGGCGTGGCGGGGCGTGGCGTGGCGGGGCGGGGCGGGGCGTGGCGGGGCGTGGCGGGGCGGGGCGGGGCGAGGAAGCGCGCGGAGCGGAGCCGCTCTGGATAAAGCTAGAGAGGCCCCGAGCGCATAAAAGAAGCATAAACCAGCATAAGCCCTCTCCTCCCCTCTAGTCTGAGGCGCTACCATATACCCTCCCAGACACACACATACACGTGGGGGGAAAATAATGACGTAAAATAAAAAAATGCACGCCTGCATATATTTGCCCTCTTTTATGCGTAAATATAGGTTAAACTCCCTCTAGAAATGACTATCTTTAACCATCCAGACGATTTGACACATCGCAACGGGTAGGCTACAGCCTACAGAGTGTATACACTCTGTACACGAAACCACAATCAAACAAAGCGGGCATCGGACCAGAAAGGAGGGCCGGGGGGGGGGGGGGGGGGGGGGAGGAGAGGAGGGAGAGACAGAGAGAGAAAAAAAGAAGGGCATAGAGAAATTGAAAGCAAAGCCAGAAAGAGAGGCGCAATAGGAGAGCATCGCTACGCCTCTCGACTATTTCTGTCGCCTTTATCATGGCTTCCTGCTTCTCTCCACCTCTCTCTCTCTCTCTCTCTGTCCCTCTACCTCCCCTCCCCTCCCCAGTGTGCGCGGGTTAACCTTGTAGCTCGCCATTACGCCCTGTACCTCGCCGCCCTGCCGCCACCACCGCTCTCAATGGCCTCGGGGAGGCACTCAGGGCGCGGCCCCCGGGGGCGGGGCGGGGCGGGGTGGGGTGGGGTGCGGCGGGGTGGGGCGGGGCAGGAAGGGGTGCAGAGAAGGTGGAGGAGGAGGGCATCGTGATAAATCTTGACAAATTGTCTTTGTGAATGGAGGCTGGGCGGTGCGCGGTAGGCGAGGCGGGGTGTGCAAACAATAATGGATGATTCTCGAGACGGAGAGCGGCGGAGCAGAGGAGAGGGAAGGGAAGGGGTAGCGGCGGGGGTGAGAGGGGGCGGGGGTGAGAGGGGGCGAGGGGGTGGAAACGAAAAAAAAAATAAGAGGCACTTGAGGTACCGTACGCGACGGGGTTCACAAGAGCTAAAAGTCACAAGCGCTAAAGCAAGCGCTAATATTCACAAGAGCTAATGTTCACAAGAGCTAAAATTCACAAGAGCTAAAGGTCACAAGCGCTAAAAGTCACAAGAGCTAATGTTCACAAGAGCTAAAAGTCACAAGCGCTAAAGTTCACAAGCGCTAAAAGTCACAAGAGCTAAAAGTTACAAGAGCTAGACTCGAATCCACTGTTGGATGCAGCGGACTATACTTCACGAGACAGGCGAGAGCGAGGGCAGGGTTTGAGATATCGGTACGACGGTCGGTCGGAGGGCAGAGTAATGTCTATGTCTGCTAGGCTAGCAGTGTTTACGTTACTTCTTTACTGCGACATGCGTGTAAATTGCGGAACCATTTGGTATCCTGTAAAGATCGTGATTTGGAATATTCTTGGCAGTGAAAGACTGCTATATCGCCAGACCGACAAAATTTCTCCCAAATAACATTCAAACAACCTAGAGTCTCCACAATATTCTGAGGTGTTTCATAAAGTAGTGTGTGTGTGTGTGTGTCGTTATACGGTTCAGTGTGAAGTTACGGGTATTCGCTAGTGTGTATACCCGATCACCGACCGTACAATTAAGACACCGTCTCTCGCTTTGTGGCAAATGCGACGCTGTTGGTCTGGCGAAATAGTAGTCTTTCACTGCCAAGAATATTCCAAATCACGATCTTTACAGGATACCAAATGGTTCCGCACTTTACACGCATGTCGCAGTAAAGAAGTAACGTAAACACTGCTAGCCTAGCAGACATAGACATTACTCTGCCCTCCGACCGACCGTCGTACCGATATCTCAAACCCTGCCCTCGCTCTCGCCTGTCTCGTGAAGTATAGTCCGCTGCATCCAACAGTGGATTCGAGTCTAGCTCTTGTAACTTTTAGCTCTTGTGACTTTTAGCGCTTGTGGCTTTTAGCGCTTGTGGCTTTTAGCTCTTGTGAACATTAGCGCTTGTGATTTTTTGCGCTTGCGACTTTTAGCTCTTGTGACTTTTAGCTCCTGTGACTTTTAGCTCTTGTGAATATTAGCGCTTGTGGCTTTAGCGCTTGTGACTTTTAGCTCTTGTGCTCCGCTCCCACCGTACGAACAGCCGTCAGACGCGCCCAGGCTAGTGGAAAAGAAACAAGGGTCGTACCCGCATTTGACGCTTCCCAAAATCAAGTTCATTTTTATAATAAAAATAAAATAAAAAATATGGTAAGGGTGGTGTCGACCACGATCTGTTAAATACAATCGCAGATATGTGGTGAGGACGAACACACACACACACACACACACACACACACACACACACACACACACGCATGTGCATTTGTAGGAATAAAATAAGGGAGTGAAGAGCGCAAGAAGCCGCGGCAAAGGAAGGGGGGAGGGGAGGGGGAGAGAGATAGAGAGAGGCGCGTGCACAAAATGGGAGCAGGGCATAAAGATTATTGAGAACAAGATTATGTAAAAAGGACAGGCCCGGCAGCATAGGGCGGAGCGGAGCGCGGCCGCCAGCGACGCCTCGTCCTCCTCGTCCTCATCCTCATCCTCCTCCTCCTCCTCCTCCTCCTCCTCCTCCTCCTCCTCCTCCTCCTCCTCCTCCTCCTCCTCCTCCTCCACGGCCACCACGGCACGGCGTGGCGTGGCGCCTCGCTGTTTGGAGAAGATTAGGAAATATTGCGGTGAGACGAAAGAACGAAATTAAATTATGACCATGAGTGATGCGCGGGGGGCGGTGTGCCCGGAGGAACAAAAAGAGGCGAAAGAGAGAGAGAGAGAGAGAGAGAGAGAGAGAGAGAGAGAGAGAGAGAGAGAGAGAGAGAGAGACGGCAAGAGGGTTAACTGTGTGATGGAGGGGTAGGGGTAAGGGGTATGAAATTCTCGTAAAAGACGGTGAGAGAGAGAGAGGGAGAGAGAGAGAGAGAGAGAGGGAAGAAGGAGAGAGGCTGCAGGGGAAAACGAACCCCGGGAGTTGAGTGGGGCACTGACGATTCCCTCAGCACTTCTCGTGAGAGAGAGAGCGAGAGAGAAAGAAAGAGGGAGGCAAAGGAAGGACTAGCGGCGTTATCAATCGGAAGTAACGTATCCTCCACCGTCTGCCCCCGCCCCCCCCCCCCCCTTTCCCCCCTGTTTTCTTTCTTCCCCATGAGATACAGCACCCCCGATCTGCTCCGAATTAGGATCGCAAAAGCTACGCCCTCCTCACCCCGTGCGCGCGCGCGCGTGTGTGTGTGTGTGTGTGAGGGGGGAGAGAAAAAGAGAGGGAACGAGCGAGCAGAGCGCCAGCTCCCCTATTTACAACACCGTGGCCACACTCGCCACTTGCCCGGCCCGGCCCGGCCCGGCCCGGCCCGCCTCCCCGCCATTAGCGCGGCTCTGAATTGCACGGCGCCCAATAGGTTTACACAGAGCAGAGGAGGTTAGTTGGTCAACGGGCGGCGTCATGCAAACAAGTGAGAGAGTGAGAGAGAAAGAGAGAGAGAGAGAGAGAGAGAGAGAGAGAGAGAGAGAGAGAGAGAGAGAGAGAGAGAGAGAGAGAGAGAGGAGAGGGAGAGGGAGAGGGAGAGGGAGAGAGAGAGAGAGATAGAGAGAGAGAGAGAGAGAGAGAGAGAGAGAGAGAGAGAGAGAGGAAACGCAAAGTGAGCGGCAATTATAAGCGACAAGAAGGAATAGGCGTTTTTTCCCCTCCTTAAGATATGCTGCATGTTACGGCGAACGCCCTGCTCAACATGGGGGTTACATCTACCGGTCTACATTAGAACGTCTACAGCGCGCTTCCGCCCGCCACACATAGAAACACTATGTACTATTTTGTACATACCTTATGTAAAATTTCTTACTGATTTCTGAATAAATTCTTACATAACTATGCAAAAATTGTGCATAAGTACGTAAGAACACTAGAAAAACAAATAAGCTCTAAGTCCTATCTTTAGCTGACCTGCTAGTATGAGCTCCATACAAGTTAAGTGCCTTAAGGCACTAAGATTTAGTGTTCCAGGAAAGGCACTAAACTTAGCACTTGATTTTAGCGCCCCAGAAAAGGCGTTGCTTAGCACTCTTGTTTTTTCTGGTGAATATTTTACGTAAGTTATGCACGCTCAAAGACCTACCATAGCTATGTATAAAATAGTACATAAAAATTCAGTGTGTAGCTCCCGTTTAGTGTCCCGAGCCAGGTTATCTGCACCGACACCACCGCAAGCGGCCCGAGCGACAGTCTGCGCTGCGCGGCTGGCTACCAACCTTGCTGGGGTCGGGCAGGGCCTCGGCCAGGAGGGCGCGGGGCGCGGGCGGAGCACCGGCAGCGGGGTGCTCACTCACCTGCGACAGAGAGAGACAGACAGAGTCAGACTCAGCCGCGGCCAACACCTTATTACCAAAGACAAGACGAGTAATGAATGCGGCCGTAACGCATCCGCAAACAAACAATAAAGACAACAAAAACAAGAGAAAAACGGCGCAGGGCGCGGGGCGCGGGTGCACAAAAATGTCGGCCGTGTATAATCCTGGCGCAGACGCCCCTCGGGCCCCTCTAACGGCTCTATTTGTGGACCGGGCCAATTAAACTCGAGTCCAAGTGGAGAGCGGCGGCCGCAGCGCCACGCCGCGCCACGCCACGCCACGCCACGCCACGCCACGCCACGCCACGCCACCCCTATCGCTCCACGCGGAAAGCGTTCACATTTCTCTCGGCAGCGATCACCGACTCACGATACTCTCAGACCTGTACTGAACACTGTTAAAAAAGATGTTGTAAATTAACGACACTTTCGTAGTTAAGTTTGTTAGCAACACATGTAACCCAACAAGTATGTTGTAATCCTACAATATGCAGAAAAATTTATAAAACGGAGTTTCCTCTCAAAAAAGTGATTTTTTGTTTGCTCTTAAAAAAAAAATGTTACATTACAAATTTGTTTGTTTTGGAACGATATATGTCGCTATCAAACTTAACTACAATTTTGTTGTAGTGTTACAACATGGTGGTAAGAAGTAGTTCCTATTGTGGGCCACTATGGGTTTGAACGACATTTGTCAGATAGTCAATGAAAACAATAACTGTTATGCTAACAACATCCTCATCAAAGTGTCGTTAGCTTACAACTGTACTGATTTTTTTCACCTACGTTTTTACGCAGCATGATTACTGACTTATTTGTTAGTTATTCTATACAGTTTTGTATGTAACTTACTGATAAAAGAATAAATTGTCAGTAATGTATTAAAGGAATTAGTGCGTACAACTGATAGAAAAAGTTGTTAGTAGCTTAAAAAGGTTTTGAAGCAGTAGGAATACCGACAAAGGGGTCCAAAAAATCAGTAACGGGCGTGTAGCCGCGCGGTCGCAACGCTGCTGATCATCGCATTACTTGTTTGTTTTGACACAGTCCTGCCCTGCCTCCTCCTTCTCTTCCTCGAACACCAGGTTGAACGCACGCTCGCTGCGCGCCCCGGGCGTCCTGCAGTGGCGCCAGAGAAGTAGGCAACGGACAGCACCCCAGACACAGTGGAGTTAAGCGGGCTGCATCTGCGCCTTGGTACTTTGGCAGCACCCGCGAGCACAGGTGCGTGCATGTTGCCTATACAGTGAGGCAGATGCAGCCCGCTTCACTCCACTGTGTTTGGGCTGCATGTTGCCTACTGTCGTCCCGCCCGACGGCGGCGGGGTAGGCAGTCCCGCCAGGCACCCCTGCGCGGCGGGCGGCCTACCTCGCGCCTGGAGGCAGCGCCCGAGCACAGGTGCGTGCATGTTGCCTATACAGTGAGGCAGATGCAGCCCGCTTCACTCCACTGTGTTTGGGCTGCATGTTGCCTACTGTCGTCCCGCCCGACGGCGGCGGGGTAGGCAGTCCCGCCAGGCACCCCTGCGCGGCGGGCGGCCTACCCCGCGCCTGGAGGCAGCGCCCCGGCCAGGCCAGCCCTCCGGACTTATGCCGACCCCTCCCTCCAGCCCCGCGGCCCCTGCGCCACCTCCTCTTCTTCCTCATCTCATTTCGTTTGCACCCTCCTCAGCCCATCCCTCCCAACCCCAACCCCACCCCCACCCCTACCCACGCACGCCAGGTTAGCCAACAATCCCCTCCAACAAACGGCCTCCGCTGCCGCTGCTGCCCGCCGCGACCGAACCAAAAACACAACCGAAACAAACGCAAGCAACAACAACACGTGAAAACAGGCAAGGCGGCGGGGCGGTGGGCTGTGGTGTATATGTGCGTGCGCGCGCGCGCGCGTGTGTGTGTGTGGAGCGACGAGGAACACGTCTACAATAGCTAAATCAACACGACACCCACGCGTGCGCCCGCGCCGCGCCGCCCTCCTCCACAGGCACGCACTTGGCCCTGCTCTGCGCGAAAGGGAGTTTTCTGGGTCCACACACACACACACACACACACACACACACACACACACACACAGGCGCGCGCCCGAGGGGGTAACGCCGCGCCGTGAAGTTCGTCTTCGGCCCCATCCCTTGCCACCCCTCTCGCCCCCACCCGCCCCGCTGCTGTCCCCGGGATCCCTTCGTAAATATTTAATTCGAGGAAGTAAAGTAACCCATTCCACGGTCGGATACAGACGGCAAGGGGAGTGGGGTGCGGCAGACCCGGGGTGGAGTAGGGGCGGGGAGGGGGGGGGGGGCGGGGGAGCAGCGCGCCAAGAAATTGGGAGAAAATGGGAGGTTCAACACGAGAGGAGGGGATGATGCGGAGACATGGAGGAGAGGGAAGAGCGACAAGGACGCGGAGAGAGAAAGAGAGAGAGAGAGAGAGAGAGAGAGAGAGAGAGAGAGAGAGAGAGAGAGAGAGAGAGAGAGAGAGAGAGAGAGAGAGAAAACGAGGGCCTTTTTCCAAAAGCGTTTTCCTTCCTCTCCAGAGGCTCGTCTCGCCGAAGAGGAACAGGTTCGAGTTACGCCCCTGGCTCAGATCATGTGCGGGGACGAACATCTCATTCTCACCAGGGTCACACTCTGTTTAATATAGTTGTCACCTGATGACATAGTGTTTCCACTTGAAACATCTTTGAAATTTGGGTTATTTTGTCTAGATTAGTCCTAGTTTCTATATTGTAACAATTCAAGAGAAGTGTCGTAAATATTTTTAACAGCCCTTTTTGTTCCACAAAAATATGTGTTATGTGACAAGTCTGTTTCAAAACAATTGAGTGTGTTGCTAGAAAAGTTAAGAATACTTTTCTTGCTAATTTACAACCATTCTTTTTAACAGTGAAGGGGCTCGTGGCGTAGTAGGGCGCACCACCTCACCCCACCGCACAGCTCCTCAAAGGTGACGACGAGGCGCTCCCCCCTCGCACCCTCGTCACACATTATCGGCCCACCCCGCCTCGCCCCGCCCCGCCACGCCCCCGCCGTGCCCGACAGGAATTTCTGCTCGTTGACTCGCAGCAAATTGTCTATAAATTTCTTCTTCTGGCCACTCACCGCCCCGCCTGCTCTGCGGCCGCTGATGGCCGGGGAGGAACGCGGTAATTAGGCACACTATCGCGCACGTCCGCCCTCTCTCCCTCTCTCTCTCTCTCTCTCTCTCTCTCTCTCTCTCTCTCTCTCTCTCTCTCTCTCTCTCTCATTGGCAGCCTCCCGATAGAGAGCGGAAAGGTTCTAAGCCCCCCACCGCCCCTTTTCCCTTTGACTAAGCAATGAGCTAAAACTCTTCTGTTTATAGTCCGAGCGATCCCAAATCGGACCTCACAGCAAAAGCTGCGGTGTGGGCCGGCCACGAAAACATGCCATGAGTTAGAAAACGGAGCAAGTGAGTTGAATCTGTCGGTCTCGTACACACTAAATCCTTATGCATTTTATTGTGCATAAACATGCAGGATTTTAAGCAACCATAAGAGTATGCACAATTTCATGCATAACTATGTACAATTTGTGCATAGTTATGCACAATTTGTACATAATTATGCACAAAAATTGTGCATAATTATGGTTGCTTAAAATTCTGCATGTTTATGCACAACAAAATGCATAAGGGTTTAGTGTGTAAGGAGGTAAGTCCTACGCCGTTAAGGAGGGTGAAATTGAAAATCTCCGAAGGGCCAGTAATATTACTGATAAAAGTACATTACATCAACATCAATGTGTCTGCACACTAAACCCTTATGCACGATTTTCGCATCGTTATGCACGATTTTATACAACCATAGTTATGCACAAATTTTTATGCATAACTATGCACATATACATTGTATGCACACAAATTTGTGCATAAGAGACAGAGTTAAGCATAGTTATGCAGAAAAAATTGTGCATAGTTATGGTTGCGTAAAATCCTGCAAGGCTTATGCACAACAAAATGCATAAGGGTTTAGTGTGTGGAAGATTGAGGGAGAAAGTGGTGTTTCGGGTTCCCAGGAAAGTAGGGATTTTGGAATCATCCCCATCTCCAACGAGTCGCGAGAAAAGGGGGGGGGGGGAGACTGTGACTGGCTCTTAGCGGGAGGCCGCAAAGGAGCTCCTCCTCGTCTGCACCGCGCGCCCCGCCACGCCCCGCCACGCCCCGCCGCACCCCACCACGCCCCACCGCAGCAAACCGCCGAGGCGCTACCGGCAAACCACGGCAAAGAGTAGAACCAACAAGCCGCACAGCTGATGCGCCCCCTTATGACGTACAAACAACAACAAACAGAAATTCAGGGGGCGGGGGCGGCATCGGAATCATACGTGGAAAGGAAAGGGGAATGTTAAGCCGAAAAGAAAAATACGGTAACAGATAAAAATTCTGCAAAACGTAATTTTGTGAGTGATGAATGAAACAATTGCCGTACGGTACATGTTAGTTAACTACTAAAGGTGAATTCACCAGCACTTTTTTAAATCACCGCGGTGCCGTGACCTTGAAATTTTTACAGGTTTTTCGAATTAATAAAGGCGGACGTGAAAAGCAGAATTGAGCGTAGTGGGGCTGTCCTCCTGGCCGGGCCGGGCCAGGTCGGCGGGGCAGGGGGAGAGGAGGGGGGGGGCAGTCTGCTGGCAAGCAGAGGGGAAAATACCTTGCTGAATATCAGCGTTCCATCATAAGCGGGAGAGAGTGCGGCGCGGCGGTTACAAGCTTTATGAATAACCCCATAGTACCGCGTAGCGTCGGCTCCTGCCCGCCCCGCCCCGCCCCGCCCCGCGGACCGGACCCGGCCGGCCGCTCTACAAATAAATGCAGGCTATTTGTTGTGGCCGTGTCGCGGCAGGGCGGGGCGGGGCGGGGCGGGGCGGGGCGGGGCGACGGGGTGCCGTGGCGGCGCGGCGGCTCTTCTTGCCAACACCAACACCAGCAAACCGCCCCGCCCCGCCCCGCCCCGCCCCGCCCCGCCCGCCGCGCCGCGCGAGTCGCATCGTATAAGAAACACGCACCGCGCACACCAACTCTGGCTGGCTCGGGGGAAGAAAAGTGCGCGCCGACTACTAAATCATTGCAGCGCCGCAGCATCCACCACGCCCCGCCCCGCCGCGCCCCGCCCCGCCCCGCCCCGCCCCGCCCCGCCGCGCCTCCTCGGTTAGGCCCCTGCCGCTGACGGCGCGTGACGTCACTGAGCACGCAGGCACACCAAAGCGGGCGGAGGGCGGGGCCAGTTGAGGCACAAACCCACACCTTAAGTTCTTCGCCTTTTCGACCATTCCTATGTACCGGAAATTTGGAGCCCGACAACTATTTTTGATCGAATCAACGAAAGACGCGACAGTAGGAAACGTAGGAGGAAAGTCCATACATAATTACGATATGAGAGGAGAGGGCGAGAGAAGGGGAGAGAGAGGGAGAGAGACAGGGATAGGGAGAGGGAGAGGGAGAGGGAGAGGGAGAGAGAGAGAGAGAGAGGAGAGGGAGAGGGAGAGGGAGAGGGAGAGAGAGAGAGGAGAGAGAGAGAGAGAGAGGGAGAGGGAGAGAGAGAGAGAGAGAGAGAGAGAGAGAGAGAGAGAGAGCACTGTTAAAGTTCTGCAGAAGTATTCTCACTCTTCGTAAACTGTAAAGCATTTGCTTCGTAACTTACTAAAGAAAAAGGATACTTCATAGGCTACAAAGCTCGTAAGCCTTCGCAGACTGCAAAGAAATTCTTTTGCAGCCTACAAGTATCTGTTTTCTTTGTAGTTACGGAAGCCAAATGCTTTGCAGTTTACGAAGAGTGAGAATTCTTTGTAAGCCCTGCGAAGCAAATACTTCGCAGAACTTTAACAGTGAAAGAGAGAGAGAGAGAGAGAGAGAGAGAGAGAGAGAGAGAGAGAGAGAGAGAGAGAGAGAGAGAGAGAGAGAGAGAGAGAGAGACCGGTAAATAAAGAGATGGAGAGGGCGAAGGAGAGGGAAGCGCCTTGGGGAGAAAAATAACTCCCGCGACAGATCAGACAGCGCCGTGCGTGTCGGCCGGCGACAAAAACACGTGTAACGTTGTTAACTTGCCTCCCCTCCTCCCACCCCCCACTGGGGGGCGGCGGGGGCGGCGCGCTCCCCCGGCGGGGCCCCCCGGGGGAGGGGAGGGGGAGGGGTAGGAGGGAGGGGAGGGGAGGGGTAGGTCACTCGCGCGCCACCACGCCACCAGGGGGACACGCACCTAGGGGAAGAAAGAGTATAGGGGATGGCCGAATACAGGGGGTGAACAGGGGTGAGGGGGAGAGGGAGAGGGAGAGGGAGAGTGGGGGAGAGGGAGAGAGGGAGAGGGAGAGAGATAGAGGCGGAGAGAGTGGCGGTGGATTGGTAGTATGGCGGAAGGGTGATGGGGGCGGACGCAAAAGAGGGGGAAGGGACCAAATCTCCCCACCGCCTCGCCTCCGCTACTGCCACTCGAATGCGGCGGCCTAGTGAGACGAAGAGAGATGTAGGTCGAGGAAACGAACCGGCAGAGTTCCTGGCAGACACATTCCTCTTACTGTCCTGTCGCCGTCCATACCCCGCTCTCTCGCTCTCTCCCTCTCTCTCGCTCTGTCAATGCACCCTGCCGGCCGCGACCTCGCCCACCCCTCCTCCCCGGTATCTGCACGCCCTCTAACAGCAGCCCTATCACCTGGCCCCGCCCCGCCCCGCCCCGCCCCGCCCCGCCCCGTAGAGGTGCGGCCGCTACCCCACCGCACCGGCTCCTCCCCTCCCCTCCCCTCCGCCCTCCAAGCTACTTGGCTAGAGTGATTTGTGCGACGCCTGGGCGGCTTCCAAAAGGACGCCTCTTACTCTTTTCTCGCGAACGGCACGGCGGCGGCGCGGGGAGGCGGGGGAGGGGAAAACAGAGATAAAGAGGGTGTTGGAGGAAGACGAAGAGGAAAGGTGCAAGGTGGGGAGAGAAGAGACCCATCGCAAGTTCAAACACTCTCTCTCTCTCTCTCTCTCTCTCTCTCTCTCTCTCTCTCTCTCTCTCTCTCTCTCTCATACCCCCAGGCGAAGGCGCCGGCAGCGCATTTTGCACAATATGCGTCACACTCAATTGTGTCCATAACGGAAAGGGTAACGGCAGGAGAAAAACTTAAACAGTATATTACAACTCTAGTTATGAGCCACATATGTGGTTCTTGAGGGGAATGACCATAACGATGTGCTTGTTTCTCATCATCTCAGGTCCCTCCCACCCTCCCTCCCCTCGCTGCGCACATTTCCCCGCAGAGTAGCGCCCCTCTTCCTCGACGCCTTTCTTTTTCATCGCAGCACTCGTCTTGTTCCGAGTCGAACAGAAGCAATGCATTATTGATGGGGTTCGCGAGATCCCCCTTCGCGCTGCACCCCGCGCCTCCCCGCCCCGCCTCGCCCCGCCACACCCCGCCCCGCCACACCCCCGGACCGAGGCGCGGCGGGCGAAGGACGTATAGGGGGAGGGGGCGCAGGGAAGGACACGGGTAAAGAGACTTATTTTCTCGTAGACTTTGTCTCACAACACAACACGAGCAGGAGGCGCTGGGCTGGGGCTGGAGCTGGGCCGGGGGAGGGGGGGGGGGCGTGATGTGTGACGCGCAGGCGCGGGTGGGGCGGGGCGGGGGTGTACACACAGAGGATAGACATTTGATGGACCAGTCACATGGCCTGGCGGGCTGCTTCCAGCGTATCCAGACTAGGCCAGACTTACAAGCTCGCAGCTCGATGTTCCTCAAGACCCGGGTCGTAGTAAAACACACAATAAATCCACAGCACAGTAAAGGTTTTCAGAAAGACAGAGTTTGCTCACTGCCGATCGGCGACACGGAGCGGAGCGTGCGCGGCTCGCAAAGAGGATGCACGAGAGAGGGAGGAAGGGGGGGAGGGAGAGAGGGAGAGAGAGAGAGAGAGCACAGGATGAAACAGCAGACAAAGATAGTACCAGAGAGCCCCGCGACGGGAAGTGAAGGTGGAGCAGTGGATTTATGGGGCGATCAGGCGAATGTCAACAGGCAAAACGCCACTGCGCGCCGCAGCCGCACGTCTCCTCTATCCATCTTGGGCAGCCTCGCCTCGCCTCGCCTCGCCGCGCCGCGCAGCGCAGCGGCCTACGCGACTTAAAATGCGTCGCGGAGGGCCGGCCGGCGGTACTGCGGGGCAGTGCGGGGCTGTGCGGGGCTGTGCTGGGGCCACAGGGCCGTGGGACCGCGAGGGTAAGCGGGCGGCCCGGCCCGCGCATAGCTCTGCGTGTCACCCAGAGTCCATTACATCTGATGGTAAGATTCATTCAGCATCTTGTTAGAGTTTTAGTGCGTGTGACTTCCCGGTGCAGCGCCAGCCCCGCTTCATGGAACCCCAAGTCTGGAAGTTAAGTGTGAGAGGCTCCATTCCTAGACTTGAGCGCACCAAACGAGACTCACACACCTGCAAGTGTGTGACATTGACGCACTCGGGTTTCCAGTAGTGTGGTGCCTCTGCCGGCTGCATAGCGCTTAAGATTCCAGAGCCGGACGTGCGACGCATTTGACGCGACCCTTGCCGCTACCCTCCCCGCCCCACTCCACCCCGCCCCGCCCCGCGCCGTGTAAGCCAGAGGTGTCGATTGGGTCGTCATTAGCATACGGTGTACTTCTTAATTGGCTGCATGTCGTGTCGCCCCTTTCGCCGTGCCAATAATGCATGGCGCACTGCATCGAATTATTCGCAGCAGCAGCCGCGCCTCGGAAGAGAGATGGGGCGCGCGGGGAGTGAGGAGGAGGGGGGTGTATCTCTCTCTCTCTCTCTCTCTCTCTCTCTCTCTCTCTCTCTCTCTCTCTCTGATGCAGCCCTGTCTGACCTTTGGCCAGTCGTCATTACCGTTGCGTTTGCCGCCTCGCACTCGGCATGCACAGAGCCCCCTCGCGAGGAGAGACGCCTTGTATCTGAGACGAGTTCCGTTTTCTGCAAACGGATCCCCCAAGTGATCGATAGCCGTGGGGAAACGCGGGGAACCGGGATTGCAATCCGCCGCTTGGATTTTTGTTTCCCGCGACAAGTTACACCAACCATGACGGACAGTGCGCGTCAGTTACATGACTACACACAGTGGCATTCACCAAGCCTTAAACCTCTCCACAGCCTTCCAAAACTGTGAGGCGGGAAAAAAAGAGACACTTAAAAAAAACAACAGCCCGAACGCTTAAGTGTCCCATCGGAGAATCTCTCAATTAAACGGTACTAGAAAAACGGATCGGAGAGCTTTGCGAATAGCAGGGGAGAGAGAGAGAGAGAGAGAGAGAGAGAGACAGGGAGGGGCCCAACCGGATAAGGTGAGGAGGACTTGACAAATGAAAGGGAAGCTAAGGCCAGGGATGGAGGGGGAGGCAGGAGGGGGAGCCGTGGAGTGGAACGTGCCCATGGAGGGCCAATCGGTCTCTAATTGAGTCTGTCAGTCAAACAAATCGCTGGTGAGGAAGAAAGAGGGGTAGCGGGGAAGAGGAGGGTAGGAGAGGAGAGACACAGAGAGAGAGAGAGAGAGAGAGAGAGAGAGAGAGAGAGAGAGAGAGAGAGATAGAGAGAGAGAGAGGAGGGGGGCAGAAAGGCGGGAAAAACAGGGGGGATGCCTTCCTCCCTTAAGACCTAGACTAGACTGCCAAATTGAGAACAAGCGCGCGAGATTCTCACAGAGCGCTCGCGCGGCGCGTGAGTGGTGGTGGTCGGTGGCGCCCAGCCTACACTGTAAAACCTGGGTGTTCCTGAGCGATGATTAATAGCTGTGCCTCCAAAAATGGTACGCCTTTTGTCGGCTCTGCCACAAGACACCTTAGTCGCTCCCATGTAGAACACCTTTGGGTCCTGTGGCTCCAGGGGAAGACAGGGGAAAGGTGCGCTGTTACTGCACACCTTGGACCTTGCATGTGTAAAGAGCTGTGTGGATTTATCCCATCAATACCATGCAGTGTGAGGAACTCACAGGACCCAAAGGTGTTTTTACATGGGAGCGACTAAGGTGTGCTGTGGCAGAGCGACAAAGGTGTGCCATTTTTGGAGGCAAGCGACTAAGTCGTGCTCTCAGGGAACACCCAGGTTTTACAGTGTAGCTCATGGTCAGAGCGGCCTCGGCCTCCCTCAGGCAGGACCCTGCGGGCCGGGCCGGGCCGGGCCACCCCTTCCCTCACGCAGGATGACGAATGCCAAACGGGCCGCCGCGCCGCCGCCGCCGCTCGAGTGACCAGGCCAGACCACAAGCACCGGCCTCTATTGAGCGCACTCGCAGGCGATATCCCACACACACACATACACAGAGGCCTGTCGCCGTTGCATACGTCGCACATTGGTCATCTCTGCAAGCCTTTCACTCCCACAAATCGCAGCCAATCAGAAAGGCGAACCAGTGGCGAGCATGAGGCATTGTGCTGGCCAGGCCAGGCCAGACCAGGCCCCAGCGAACAGCAGACAGAGTCACATGCTTCCGCCTCGTTTCCTCAGAATGTGTATTCATGTAACTAGCCGCGGCCTCGTCCTGGAGGCGGAGAGGGAGAGGGAGAGGGAGAGGGAGAGGGAGAGGGAGAGAGAGAGAGAGAGAGAGAGAGAGAGAGAGAGAGAGAGAGGAGGGAGGAAGAGGAGAGGGAGAGGGAGAAACGGGCTGGGCCATTATTGAAAACAAATCCGGCCATACAAAACACAGTCTGATAAATCCGTGTCACATGCACATTGTCCGCGCGGCGCCATGAGACGAGACGCAGTGCGGTCCAGCGCGGGCGACTTCCAGAGGGACCTCGTCGGAATCCAGTGAGAGGCACGCAGAGGAAAAAACCACTCATTGTTTGAGAGTGCGAAATTACATCTCTTCCGATCATTTTTGATAACATTCAAATCGTGTATTTTTCAAACATAGAACACTGGTAAAACTAAGGCGTAGTTGTACACCTTTCGCACAAGTACAGTCCGTATACGCCCTTCTTGAGGCGTACAAGAGCTCATGCGCTCTTTTATCCTCCTATCTAACTGCATGGGGGAATTTTCTTGAAGCGTAGTTGTATGCTCTAAGAAGGGCGTAAGGTCTTCAGGCGTAGTTGTACGCTTGAAAAAGGCGTACAACTACGCCTTAGTTTTACCAGTGAACCGCCACGTTAAAATCGCCCAAATTTGAACAAAATTCAATTCTTCCAAAAGCAATGTATGCATGTTTTTTTTCGACGAAATAATTTGGTGCGCAGCGGTGGTGAATGTATCCGCATTGCAAGCGAGCGCTCTCGGGCGCGGCGACCACTTCTCACTCGCACCCGCTAGGCGGGCACACCGGATACAAAAGCGCTTCAAGAGATTTGAAGAGGCGCTCGGCTTACCAGCGGCGGAGCGGGGCGGGGCGCGCCAAGCCCAGCCCAGCCCGGCCCGATGTCCGAGAGGAGAGGGGGTCTCTCTATTCTTAGAGCTTTCCGAATGACGAAGGGTGTGGGAGTGAGAGAGCAGAGCGAAGATAGAGAGAGGCGAGACAGTGCGATGGAAAGAGAGAGAGAGAGAGAGAGAGAGAGGGAGAGAGAGAGAGAGAGAGAGAGAGAGAGAGTAGAGAGAGAGAGAGGGGGGGGGGGGGCGGCGTCTCACAGACGGAGAGGAACGCCTGATTGTCGATGGCGGACACATTCACGCGCCGAGCGTTGGCAGCGCCGCCCGCTCAAGTAGAAAGGAATTAACGTTTGGCAAACGTTTAACGCCACGACCTTACGAGCGTCCGAGATAGCGTGACGTGGGCTGCAGTGGGTCGCGACGCGTCACGCTGAACCCTTGCAACGCCAAAAACAAAACGGCGACTGCGAGCGTGCGTCTCGAGTGCGCTGCTTGGTGACGGGTTACTTTATTTGCAGCCCGCTCGGAGGACCTATGCAGACCCTTTTCACTGTTAAACCAAGTGTGCAACTGTTCAACACTTGTATGTGTGCAACTTCCGGCCTAACACGCACAAGTGTGCAGCTCGGCAGTTGTGCAATTTCACGAGTTTAACTTGCCAGCTGTGCACTTGTAAGTGTTCAACTCGACAGTTGTGCATTTGCAAGTGTTCAACTGCCCCGTGCAACACTATCCTTGTTGAACACTTGCAAGTGCACAACTGTCGATTTAAACACCTAGAAGTGTAAAACTGGCGAGTTAAACACGTGAAATTGCACAATTGCCGATTGCGCACTTGCACGTGCTAGGTTGGAATTTGCACACATACAAGTGTTGAACAGTTGAACACTTGGCTTAACAGTGTATTTGCAGCCCACTCGGAGGACCTGCCTTCCCCGTTCAGACCATTTCCCTCCTGCCCTGTCCGGTCGTTACAGTATAGTCTCATAGAAACTCCCACTCAATTTTCCTCTCGCACGATTTTACGGCGCGCGTGGGGTTGTCCCATTCGTCATCAATGAGGCATTTGAAAAGAAAAATGTCGCGCTGAAACCTAGGCGCCGGCCGCGGCGGGGCGGGGCGGGGCGGGGCGGGGCGGGGGAGGTTTGGCAGTATTAGGTCACTTCCCGCTCGGCTCGCGGCCCTTTAGGTCCCCCCCCCCCCCCCCAACTCCATTCAGTCCCGCAGGAAGACGTATCTCACGGGGACGGCCGCCGCCGCGGGCGGGGATTGTGTTGTAAACAAACGTCCTTTGATGATATTTAAATCGTTTGTGTCCCATAAAAGATGAGGCACGGCCCGTCCCGCCGGGAGCGAGCACTCGCCACACTATTACTGTCAAAATTTATTTATATTTTCGAACGCGCCCCCGCTGGTCGGGGGGCAGGAGCGAGGACAGCGCGGCGCCCCTGTCCGCGGGGTTGACGGACGCCCCGACACGGTCTATTAGAGCGCCGGCAACAACAACAACAAACCGTGCGCCGCCGCTCGGTCCGTCAGCACGCTCGTCTGTCAGCGGTACTCACCTGAAACAGAAGAGAAACAAAGACACGTGTTACAAAACGCAGCAGCAGAGTCGAAACAGCAACATGAAAATGCTGCAAGAGCGTGTATGAATCAGAACATAAGAAAAATATTGGGAGTCGCCATTAAAGGGCTGCGCACGACAGAGGGGTATTCACTTCTGTAATACCCTGTACGCGTGACCTGGGTATTACAGGGTATTACGCGTAATGTAATACCGAAAAGTAGCACAAAAAGCTCTAAAATGCTAGATTTTTCCATGTAATACCGGTGTAATACCGCGTAATACCGCGTAATACCGCGTAATACCGTGTAATACGGAGTACTCTGTACATGTTTTCTTGTAGTGAATACCCCCTCCTGCATGACACTCTGGGTGTGTGACACAGTAACGCAGAAGGGGAAAGGGTAGCAGCATTGACGACGGCCGAGGAAAGGCCGAGGCCGAGTGCCAAAAGGGAAACGGGCAAAAAACCGCGACATAAAAGCGTACAAGAAGAGAGAGAGAGAGAGAGAGAGAGAGAGAGAGAGAGAGAGAGAGAGAGAGAGAGAGAGAGAGAGACGCAGGCTGAGGTAGGCCGCCCGCCGCACTGGGATGCACGGCGGGCCGACCTGGCGCGCGGGCCGCAGGCGCACCCCGCCGCGCTGCCCGGGACCCCCCACCACTCCCTCCACTCCAGTAGCGACCCCCCCTCCCCCTTCTCCCTCTCCCCGCCAGGCCACTTCCCGTCCATTCTACGAAACTGGAGACGGGGGACCAACCTGATGCGTAATCCAACTTTATGTCCTCTGGCCCTCCCTCCCTCCCTCCCTCTCCCCTCCCTCCCTCCCCTCCCCTCTCCCCTCCCTCCCCTCCCCTCTCCCCCCGGACGGCGCAACAAACTAAGGGCCTGGTGGCGCGAGCAGTTGGAGCAGAAAATAACACGCAGGGAAAGGCTTCATGTTCGCGGGACTATTTTTCTCCTAAGAGAGAAGTGGGGAAGAGAGAGGGAGAGGGAGAGGGAAAGGGAGAGGGAGAGAGAGAGAGAGAGAGAGAGAGTGAGAGAGAGAGAGAGAGAGAGAGAGAGCGGGGGCGAACCAAAACGGAGAACAGTGTATTATACGCCCCGGGAGCGCCCCGCAACCGCCGCTGCTGCGGGAGCGTTTTATATTTTGTTTGCGCTTTTCATACGGGGGAGTTCGCGGGTCGCGTCACAAGATAGAGTCAGAGGAAGGGAGAGGAGGGCGGGAAAGGAGAGTAAATGTAAGTATGGAAACGCCTCGGTATCATTTAAATAACATGTTTAATTCAGCCTAAAAGTGCGTTAGAATGGGGCTGTAAATCACTTTGCGGCGCGGGCCGCGCGCATCCGGCTGGAGCCGGGGGCCGGACACCCAGGCCCAGCCAGGCGCGAGCTTGCACTACAACTTCACTCGAGTTTCCTTTCGGGGAAAATGAAAATGAGGAAAACCAAACGAAAACTCCTACAGCGCGGGCGGAAAGACGAGCAGGAAGATGAACAACACAGAGGTGTTTGCTCCCCCCTCCCACCTCCCGCACGTGGCCGGGCCGGGCGCACCAGGTGTCGAGTGAGGTAGGTGAGAAATCAGTACCGGGCCACGCCACGCCACGCCACGCCACGCCACGCCACGCACCCACAGACACAGGCTTCACACCTCGGGTAGCGCTAATCACTCGATTAACACCAGCTGGTTAGGACCACGCCGCCCCGGCCCACCCGCGCCGTCAGGGGCCGCCCCGCCCCGGCCAACACACACACACACACACACACACAGCGGCAATGAACAACTGCACCGTCAGTTTTGAAAAGTCAAATAAAATGTAGTCCAAAAATCAGCGGCCCATACCTTACTAGTACAATATAGCTACGTGCAGCCATGAAATTTGTCGCATGCCGCTTTAGGCTGTATGCTAACGAAAGTTGCACTAGATGGCTCGGCCGTGTTCCAATGCCAAGTTTTGCAACATCAATACCCTCCCCCAAAAAAAAAAAAAAAAAAAAAAAAGCTGGCATCATTGTAAACCTTTTCGTTTCTAAGACCAGAAAAAAATTTAAATTACATTTGTGTCAGGAAAGGGTAGGGTTTTAAGGTGTCATCTGCAAAAAATCTCTGAAAAAGGCTGAATAATTTTTTTCTGTCCGAATGAGCTGCGCACGCGCCCCGCTGCTGGCCGCTACCGTTGCGCGCCGACCGGCCCCCACGACACCCCCCCCCCCCCCCCCCCCGGGGTACGTAGTAGTAGTAAAGTACCGGGCCCATGCCACGAGCGGGACCAGCGGGGCGTGGCGCGGCGCGGCGCGGCGGCCGGCGCGAGCTGGGCTCCGCTCGCTCCACAGCTGTCTGGGCGGCCCGGGCCGGGCGGTAGGAGGCATAACGCCAGGTGCCAGCCCCGGCCGGCCAATCAGAGATCAGCTCGGCAAAAGCAGTCCAGTTCGGCCTCTCTCTCTCTCTCTCTCTCTCTCTCTCTCTCTCTCTCTCTCTCTCTCTCTCTCTCGCTCTCCCGTCTGGACGGAGGAGCACGAGCCGGAGCTGGGCCGGACAAGGAACGGTTTCGGAGCAGCTGGGACGCGGCGAAAAGCGCGCGGTCACCCACCAATTAGGACGGGGATTCAGGACCGGCTCAGGAGTGCATCAAACCCAGCACGGCCCGGCTCGGCTCGGCTCGGCCCGGCCAGCACGCCCTACACACACCGGACCTCACTGGACAAGACTCGATCGGGACAGCGCGAGCGCGGAGGGGAACTTTGAGAGAGAGAGAGAGAGAGAGAGAGAGAGAGAGAGAGAGAGAGAGAGAGAGAGAGAGAGAGAGAGAGAGAGAGAGAGAGAGAGAGAGAGAGAGAGAGAGAGAGAGAGAGAGAGAGAGAGAGAGAGAGAGAAGGGGGACCTCGGCCCGGCGGCGAAAGAAGGGGATAATAAATCACGCGCACCGCCATTTTTAATACGTCGCGCGCGCTCCGACACACTTCGAAATCGGAGCGCACACGCGGCTCATGAGAGAGAGAGAGAGAGAGAGAGAGAGAGAGTGCGTACGTATTGGCCAAACCGGATGGATGACGATGACGAGACGCCCAAGGAAATTAGCTGGCCCTGCCAAGGACGCTCGCTATATGGAGCGGATACGGATTAACGCAGGTCTATAGGAATGAATTAAGTGCAAACGGGGAAATAAAAACTGACACCAGTGCGCAACGTGCACTCGTAACTTCTTACAAAGAAAATTCTTGTATTACAAAGAATTCTGTGCAACCGTAATACAAAGCCAAATTTTCTTTGTAATACAAAGAAAAATCTTTGTAGTACAAAGCAAAAATTTTTGTAATACAAGAAAATTTTCTGTATATTACGGTTGCACAGAATTCTTTGTATTATACAAAAAAATTCTTTGTAAGAAGTTAAGAGTGTGTGCTCTTCTTTTTCACAAGTACTAAAATTACGGAGACAAATGTTTCCCAAAAAACGCATTTCTCTTAAGAAGTCATTTTACTAGAACTCAAAACGCTTATTTTTTTTTAAATTTAGAATTTAAGTCGGCAGTGAATTTTAATTTCTTCATGTTGAGAACATAAACATCGATCGTGTTCTATTCGACGAGCTGCTATATGCCCCCCTCCCTACCTTTCCCATCACTCTCTCTCTCTTTCTCTATCTCTCTCGCTTCACTTCCGACAGTCAATTAATAGACCGGCAGCTGTTCGATCGAAATGAATCCAATTCGAGGGATCAGGATTTAGGGGCCCCCTCGTCGGGAGGGATTGGAGAGAGTGCGGTGTATAAGGAGAGGTATATGGCGACGACATTGGTGGCCACAAAAGTATCTGTTCTTGAAACAAGAAAAATGTGCAAGGTAAATAAGGTACGGCCTCCATCGACATCATTTTTTCCAACGTCACTAATGTCGACGGTTCTGCATTCATTCATGACTGTAATTTAGAGGCGGGTGAGCGCCAGCAGCGCCCCCTATGGGCCGCGACACGCGGGGCGCGAGATACGATTATTACGGCTGATGTCTGTGCCAACGGGAGCGCCATCAGCGGGCAGTAGCGCCACTACTGTGCCCACTGTGCCACGCCCCGCCCCCCGCCCCGCCCCGCCACGCCGCGCCAGCCCGGTCACGACGTCTTGCAGTGCGCTACTGGGAGCCCTGAGGGCGAGGCGGGGCGACGCGAGGCTAGGCGGCAGGGCTCGCGGAAAACCTTCCATGTGCCACTCACGTCACTCACGTCGAGGATAAAAAAAGAAAAAATATCTAGTTCAAGTTCTCAAAGCGGCATAGGAAAATGATCGCACGCAAGATTATGCGTTAATGATCAAGTCAGTTTATTTTTTAACAAAGTAATAATTAGAGTTACGATTAGAATTTTTTTTCGACCCGCGCTCTGAAAAAGGCAAACACGCCCACCGCCCACCACCAGTGCCATGTCCAAAGCCAAATATTATTCCAGTGTACACAGGCACCGAGCCCCGCCCCGCCCCGCCCCGGCCCGGTGCTGTCCGCTTTCCACATGTTGATTTATCTGTCACCGCTCCAAATTCGTGGCGGTCCAAAGTACACACGCCGCGGGGCGTGGCGGGGCGTGGCGGGGCGGGGCGACATATTCCTCACCTCGCTAATCCACACGCAACAGGCAGCATGGAGGGGGGGCATCTGGATAACAAAGTCCTTCTCATTCTCCGCGCGGACGCTTGCGCTCTCTTTTTACCACTCGCAATCCCGCATATCTCGCTTTTTTCCCTTGTACTTTTCTGCGTCTTTTTGCCCATTTCTCTCTCTGTCTCTGTCTCTCTCTGTCTCTCTGTCTCTCTGTCTCTGTCTCTCTCTCTCTCTCTCTCTCTCTGTCTCTCTCTCTCTCTCTTCACTTCTTTTCATTCTCTGTCGTTCATTTTCATGTTCCTGCCTTTCCTTCCTCACTCTCTTCCTTCCTTCCGAAATAATTTTCCCGTATCTCTTTCCTCTCTCTTTATCCCTCTCACTTCCTCCCGACAGAACACTCTTGATTCCAGCCCCAAAATTACAGGCCAAAAAGTCACAGATTACGATCCTGCATGAGCCCGCGCGCGGGGCGTGGCGGGGCGTGGCGGGGCGTGGCGGGGCGTGGCGGGGCGTGGCGGGGCGTGGCGGGGCGTGGCGGTGGGGCCACTTATCCCCGTCATGAAATGACTGCACACAACGAAATGCCGCGATAAAGCTGTGGGAACGGAAGTGACCGCAGGTGGTGGCACGGGGGCCGCGCCGCGCCGGGCTGCGCCCCTCGAAATAAAATAATAAAAAGAAAAGGTACATTTTTAATACTGAAGACGAAGAGGAAGAAGAGTTGAGCTGCTACCGGGCAGGACCGCTATCACCGCCGTATCATCGCCTGTGACTCACTCCACTCCCGGCCAGCGCGCGGCACCCCGCGGGGGCGACCAGGGGGGCCAACCGAACACACATCGTCAGAGCCAACCGTGTAACCGCACGGCAGCGCTTCATAACGTCACAGGCTGCGGCTTCAACTTCGCCCGACAGTGTTTATTGAAGCTCGATGCACTGGAAATCCAAGTGTACGAATGCCGCTCACTTGTATGTGAGCAAATACATTCACTCACTTGTACGTGAGCGAACAACCATTCACTCACTTGTAGGTGAGCGCATAACCATTCACTCACTTTTACCTAGAAGTGACCACATAGTTATTTGCTCACCTAAAAGTGAGTGAATGGTTATTCGCTCACCCACAAGTGAGTGAATGGTTATTCGCTGACCTACAAGTGAGTGAATGGTTGTTCGCTCCACCTACAAGTGAGTGAATTTATTTGCTCACCTACAAGTGAGCGACATTCGTACACTTGAATTTCCAGGACGAGGAAAAAATGCCGGAGCCTATAGCGTGTCACTGCTCACACGTGGCCTGCAAGTCTCGCGTGACAGTTTCAAACAGTCTCCAGTGCCCCTGGCCGGCGCGGCGCGGCGATAGAGGTCAGGAGGTTGTCGGTACGCACCGGGCCGCGCGGCCAGGGCCAGCACCGGCGATACATCGCGGCCCATTGCAATCGTAGGCCAATATCACGCTGGGATGGCTTAATAGCTGGCAAGCGCCGGGGCGTGGCGGGGCGTGGCGGGGCGCGGCGGGGCGCGGCGGGGCGCGGCGGGGCGCGGCGGGGCAACAGGGGCGGCACAGGCGGGCACCTGGCGGCTCCCACAGGCGGGGAGGAGGGGGGGGGGTCTGCCGGCCCCCAAATCAACACCACAATCAGTGCCCTCCCCGCGCCACCTCCCTAACCACCGCCAACCCCCACACCAGCGCCCCCCAAAAATACAAAGCGAACGCGTTTATGCTTAATGACCGTCATTAAAATATGACACTTTTGAGCGGCGCGCGGAATGCTCTGTGCTTCGCGGCGTGTGTCATGAGCTGCAGTGCGGTGGGCGCGCGGGGCGGGGCGGGGCGGGGCGGGGCGGGGCGGAGCGTAGTAGTGGAAGGATTAGCTGCAGCTGCTACGTACGCCACTGCACCGCACCGACTCTCTTATTCTCCCCTCCTCTCCTCTCCTCTCCTCTCCTCTCCTCTCCTCTCCTCTCCTCTCCTCTCTCCTCGGCAGGGCCCGGCCACACTCCCTCGCCATTGCACCTAATCGCCACCGCCACCTAATTCAGGTCCAGTCCCTACCCAGCAGGGAAATGGGTATTCTCTACCCCGCGTGTACAAGGACCCTGGCCGCCCCGCCCCGCCCCGCCCCCTGCCCCTGTCACCTGGCGCTGAGCTCCGCCCCGCCCCGCCCCGCCGGGGCCCCACCCCCATACCTTACGTATTGCCGTCACATACACCGCCTATTTATACGACGACGCTCAGCCGCCCAGAGGACAAAGACGGACAAAAAAAGAAATGTGCACGTGCTTTTTTTTGTCGACCATTTCATTTCGCTTACCTACTAGAAATAAAAGTGGTGAGTATTATTTTTTTTCGATTAAGAATTTTTAGAAAACGTCATTGCCGCATTAAAAGAGAAATACAGAACCACGGAATAAAAAGCGAACTTGAAGTATGCATCAGCTGAAGTACAGGGGGAGGGGGGAAAGGGGCAGGAGAGAGAGAGAGAGAGAGAGAGAGAGAGAGAGAGAGAGAGAGAGAGAGAGAGAGAGAGAGAGAGAGAGAGAGAGAGATTCAATGACACAAAGGGGTTTCCATGGCCCCCATGGACTGGCTTGGGGGAGGGGGTCCCTTATCACGTACCGATAACGGCCCGACAGCGACGCCCCTCGAAATCTCCCCTCCTCTTCCCCCTCCTCCCCTCCCCTCTCCTCCCCTCCTCCCCTCCCCTCTCCTGCTATTCCGTCAAGTCCAGCGGCGGGTCGGCAGAGCTCCGCACGCACACACACGCATTATCACTGGGACCATTATAGAGCTAGGTACACCGCACCAAAAACGATATTTTACGTCGTGCTTTAAACTGTACGCCTTCCGAGCTGAGTCTTTATAGAAAATAAAATGGTTAGAAATCGACGGATGAGGAAAAGTTAGCTATCAGAGATCGATCACATTCAGTTCTTGTAACTCAGAATCAGATTTTTGTCGGCGATATGAGAAAAGGGTGATCGAAACTCAATACGCTTGCCACCACGGCCCGCATACATCGAGCCGATATCGGCTTCCTATGGAAAAAAGCTATCAGTTACCCTCCTTTAAAAAAGAGATCGAATAAAAAAACGACGAGAGAAAGACAAAAACAAAATACAGTTTTGAGTGGCACTACAGGTTTGAATAAGTTTCAGGGCAGCCTGTATGTACCCCCTTGAAACAGAAAACGCGCGTTCGGGTCTGCCTACTCCAGGGCGCCTAACGACGAGAGCAGGTAGGCAACCCCGCATACTGTTGGGGGTTTCATGCTTCACTCGGTACTTGAGCAGCAGCACCAGGCGGCGTGTACGTATACGTATCGAGAGGATGCACTTGCAAGTGCGCGGCTGCGTAGGGTGCGCTGGGGGACGAGTGCATGCAGGGGCGGCTCACACACGCACGCGCTCACACACACACACACACACACACTCAAGAGATAATAGTGCACCACGGGCCGGGGCCGGGGCCGGGTCCAGGGTAGTGAGGCCGGGCGGGTGCGCGGCACACCGGATGTTGTAAGGGGAGAAAATAATCACCGACATAAAGAGTGGAGCATCGCACACGGGACAGGGCGGGGCGGGGCCGGCTGGCGCGCCCAGGGCCAGGGCCGAGCCTCCGGTCAGCGACCGTCGAGGACGCCGCTATGGACTGACGACGAGAAGGTGCAAACATTGGAACGGGGACTAGGAGCAGCGTGTCATGAGCGTGATAGAGGATCGTGTGGGGGAGCAGGAAATACGGCGAGGCAGACAGAGAGAAAGGGAGAGACAGAATGAAGACAGGGGAGGGAGGCATCCGTTAAAGGTCCGGTAGCGCACCAATCTCGTATTTCTGATTCGGGGGCGTGGCGCGGGGCGGGGCGGGGCGGGGGCAGATCTCCTACTCCTCCGGGGAGAGGGGTCAGAGCCCGCCCGAAAAAGGAAGCCGAAGTAACAAAAGAGGAGCACAACACACGTAAAGGAGTTGGCCCCGGAGGAGCGGCGCGGCGCGGAGAGCACCGGAGGCGGGGGGCGGGCGGGCGAGCAGGAGGGGGGGGGGGAAGGGGCTGGTGTTGTGCGCCAGGTGCTACACGTATAGGTCGGTAGCCCCTCCTTCTCCCCCTCCTCCCCCCGCCCCCCTCCTTCCCCCCTTGTCTCTCCAGACTGACACACATGTAGGGCTGCCGCAGCCGACGCCCAGCCCCGCTCCGCTTGCCTTCGCAGAAAATTTCACGTTTCCTGAAAATTCCGGCCGTTTGTCCGACACTAAAGCAAAGGGGCGCGAGTAAGTCTAGGAGGGTCGAAAAACTTGTGGAATTCAAATATTTCGTATGCGACCGCGGGAAAGGAATACAATTATTTCACACAAAAACTACACGCGCGAGGCTATCGAGGCTGCGTAGGCTACTGCTCTGCGAGATCAGCCGCTGTAAGCCCCTGTGTAAGTCGCCGTAAGGGCCGGAGGTGGCGGGGACAGGGAAGCCGGGCGCCGCCCCCAGCCCGCCCCCAGCCACACCTGCCCCTTTGTTTACTGATAGCGATATCGGGCCGTTTAATTCGGGTTACCCACGCTAACCACGACAAACTCCACCGCGCCGCCGCGCCGCCCCGCCGGAGATGTTGCAACGCTGTCGAGGAGAATATTATGCTGGTGGGGGAGGTAACGGGGTGAGAGGGAGGAGGGGGGGAGGCACCCCCTCCGACCTGAGGCTGACAAAATACCAAACGGGTGGCGATAGAGCGCCGTGCGCCCTGGGACATCCTCACTGTTAAACCGAATTGTCATGTGACGATAAATATTGCTACGAATACTTCGTCACAAGAGCTGTGATGAAACAGTCGTCACAGGACATATATTTCGTCACTTGACATGAATTTTTCGTCACATGACATGAATCTTTCGTCACATGACATGAATCGTTCGTCACACTCTGATGAACCATTTGTCATGTGACGAACCTTTCAAAAGTAAAATTTGGCACTGACTTATTGTCGTAATGTGACGATTTAAAATTTAACAGTGCTACACGCCACGAGTAGTGCGCACACTTCGCACCGCCACATTTGACTTCATACATGGTTTCCGGTTCCGGTCCGGTGCACATGCTGATCTCCGCGAGACGCTCCCGACGCCCCGCTTCCTCCTTTTCATTTCTTCGACAGCGCTACAGGCGGGCGGGTGGCACGCGCCCCTCCGCTCCGCTCCAGTCAGCCCCGCCGCCCCGCCACGCCCCGCGCCACGCCGCGCCACGCCACGCGTCCTACCACCTGCCTGTTGCGGAGCGGGGCGGGGCGGGGCGGGGCGGGGCGGCGTGGCGGGGCGTAGCGCTGCGCAGCCACCACCTCAGCCGCCTCCACCGCCACAGCCGCCACCACCGCCACTGCACCTCAGGCCGGCGTAAAAAGGGTGACCGGTGGCCTTCCTCGCGACACGAATTAACTTTTGCATTTATCTCACAAGAATAAAAGAAAATAAGTCCCGTGGTGCACGTCGAGCACCCGCGTGGAACACATACGCAGTTTTGCTCTCGAAATACGACGTGCGCGGTTTCCTTGTCACGCCGCAGCCCCCCCCCCCCCCCCCCCCAATCCTCTCGCACTCTTGCGAAAACACGCTCTTTCGGCTCGGCTCGGCTCGGCGCGCTCGCTCGCTCGCTCGCGCGCGCACGCACGCTCTCACTGCTCTCATGTCCGCCCGCATCTTGTCACGTAGAGCACGACAAGGAGTGCGTTTTCATGTCCGTTGGCCCGCAAGCCCCGTCGCGGCGGCGTCCGCTTCTCCGTCCGTCCGACCGTCCGTCCGTCCGTCCGAACGTCCGCGGCTAAATATAAACCACGTAGGACTCATTTGGCGGGCGAGGCTCGCGCCGTGCGGGGACAGGGACGGGACAGCGGGCGGGGCGGGGCGGGGCGGGGCGGGGCGGGGCGGGGCGGGGCGGGGAGGAAATACCACCGGACGGGACGGGGCGGCTCAGTCAGGATCCAGTGTGTAAACAATCAGCAGGGAACCCCGCCCCGCCCCGCCAGGACGGCGATTACTTGCGCAGAGTTACTGCACTGTTTAATTCTTTTTTACTTAAGTTTGGGGCTGTTGGCACCCGCGCAGGCGCGTAACTGTCGCGGAAGACAAACTCGGGCCGGCCGCGTGAAATACTCCGCGACCCGGCGGGGGCGGGGCGCGGGCGGGGCGGGGCGGGGCGGGGCGGGGGCGGGGCGGGGGCGGGGCGGGGGCGGGGCGGGGGCGAGGCGGGGGCGGACGTAGGAGCTGCTCCGCTCGGGCCGTACCGTGCAGTAATCTCCAAACCAGCGATACATGCAGTGCACTCCAACACACGTCAAAAAAATTTCAGCAACATGCAGTCTGACTTTACGGAACAGGCTGTATGGAGTGATTTTCGCAATGAATCGAAAGCCCGCCGTACATAAATCTTCATTTTTCCACAAAAAAAAAAAATACAAAAAATCTATGGTATGTAAAGGTTTACCCGGGCCAACAGAGAGGCTATGCCAGCACAGCACACTTATCGTCACTCTCCTACGAAAAGTCAAACGTAGGCGCGAAACACACACGCACTCACACACACACACTGAAACGGGGGCATTATCGTACCTCGAGGTAAACCAGACGCACGTCAACACAGGACTCGAAACAGATAAATACGTCAAACGAGAGGAATAAAAAAAAAAAAACAACTCGACGCCCTGCTTGTAATTGAGAGAACATTTTCTGTACCACTAGCGGCGCGCTCTCTCTCCGTCTCTGTCGCTCTCCCTGCCTTCAACCCTCTCTGGTGCCAGTAAATGGCCACTACATTAGCGCCGTTAGCGCCGCCGGACTGAACGAGAGCGAGAGAGAGAGAGAGAGAGAGAGAGAGAGAGAGAGAGAGAGAGAGAGAGAGAGAGAGAGAGAGAGAGAGAGAGAGAAGAAAAAGGGGACGGCGGCCGCAGGGTCGTCAAACAAAATTATTGTCATGAGCCAGCAGCCGTCGGCGCGTCTCTCTCTCTCTCTCTCTCTCTCTCTCTCTCTCTCTCTCTCTCTCTCTCTCTCATATACCCCCAGGGTCCCCAAAAATGAGGGAAGGACGGAGAAAAGAGAGAAGCCCCCCTCCCCCTCCATTCCCTTATATTTCAGCAATCAATTAACATGCCTGTATGCGCTCTACTCAATGTGGCGGGCTGAATTACACCACACCGCGGTGGCGCGCGGTGCAGCAGCTCTCTCTCTCTCTCTCTCTCTCTCTCTCAGGATCGCTTTAAAGAACTAAAAATAAAAAGGGCAAACGACGACGCTGATGATGCTTTTGCTCCTTGCGTCAGACGAAGCGGAGGAGGAAAAAAAAAAGACACACAGGGAGAGGGAAATAACGACCTAAAATAATGACAAAACGAACAAGAGAACAATAAGATGAAAAATGAGAGCGGGAGTGAAGGGCAGAGCAGGGCGGGGCGGGGCGGGGCGGGCAGCGTGGCGTATGTGTGACATGCACCTCCGTCAGGCCCCGCCAATTACCCGGGGGTCTTAACAACGGGCTGCGCGCCGTGCGCCCGCCCCACCGCGCCGCGCCCCGCCCCGCCGCGCCCCGCCCCGCCCCGCCCCGCCCCGCCACGCTCGGACTGCAACACGCACGACCGACTTGTCGGCCATCAGCCTGGCCCGGCCCAGCCCCGAGCAGGCTAGAAAATTTACCTCACGAAAATGTTCAAGAGACAATAAAAGTCGAAAAGAAATTGTAATATATTGGTGCAGACCTCAGATGGATATACATAGCGCTAACGATAGGTGTCGGAAAAACCCGAACATAATAGGGTTTATTACTAGCAGCGTTGTATATTTTCTTCTCACGTCCTTTAGCCGATGCATTATTTATGTTATGCGAACCATATCAAGTGCATGTGTGAGACGGACGTGGTGACTAGCCGGCGCGGCGCGCTAGAGTAGCCGAGCGTGTACACCTCGTGCGGCACAAAGTGGAACCGCGCGCGCGCACACAGAGTGATCTAATCGGACCAAAGCAGACTGTCGACACGGATTCTGCGCCCTTACAGCTCTTATTTATGATCAAATTATATAAAATACGTAATTTTTAATTTTTTTTTAAATTTTCATAACAATTGTTATTTTGGTAACAATAGCAGTATCGCCTTCTGCAACTAGAAAATAATGAAAAGTTGTGCCAACTATCGCATGGTAACCTCAGGGACATGCATAAAATCACGATTAAGACGACAATATCATGGAGTTTGGACCACTGAAATTTCGATCATTACAACCGTAAAAGTGCTGTCTCAAACAAAGCTTTTGTGGTCGTCCCCTAAGCTAACCAACACGACATGCTCGCTAACTTTTCGTTTTTCCGGGGATATAAGCTGAGCGGTTTAAAATAAATGACATTGTATGCGTGGAAATAATAAATGTCTCCGGGGGGGACAGATGCGGGCGAGTGCGTTAGTGCCTTATGCTGCCATAAGCACACACGGAGCCACTCCTCTCTTCATCTCCCCCCCCCCCCTTTTTTTTTCTCTACCCCCCCCCCCCCCCCCTGCCCTCGCCTTAAGCCATCCTCCACCATCCCGTCGGCTCATCCATGCCATCCCGGGCCGAACACACCGCCGCCCCGCAGCCCGCCTCTAGCAGCACAGCCAAACCCGCCCTGTTTCTTATGTCACACTGTCACCATCCAGCCACGCAAGGGCTAGCCCGGCCGGGTTGGTTGGGGCCGCCGCGCGCCGCGGCGCCGCTCCGTACGGGCCCGCCCGTCCGTCCGTCCGTCCGTCCGTCAGAGCGTCTGTTTTTCTGTCCGTCCGACGGCCGATCTGTCCGCCTGTCACGGCGCGCAGCGGCGGCGCAGCGGCAAAACGAGCGTGGGAACCGTCTGTGCGCGAGCGTCACCGCGCGCCGCGCGGCCTTGTCGTCATAGCGCCGTACGTCGCGCCGGTGCGTCAGCCCGTCCGTCCGTCCGTCGGCCCGTCCGTCCCGTCAGACCAGTCCGTACTTAGAAACGTTCGAACACACGAAATATAGGCCACCCCTAAGTCAGAGATGAAGAAAACGAAACAATCGCCTACTCCAATCACCTGGCGCGTACGGCGCGACGCAGCATAGCCGCACGCCGACCCTCCAAACTGCAGCGCGCGGTAGCAGTGGCGGGGGGTGGCACTGTGGGCACACGGGGCCAGGCAAGTAGCGAGGCTCACGTGAGTCGACGCGAAAGCCGTAGGTCATTTGTGGCCAGGCAATCTCAAGTCAAGTCATGGGCCCCATAGGCCCCATAGGCCCTCGAGCGCACCGCGGGCTGCACGCCACACGGACAAACTCGTCGCCATATTTCTGCAGCGTGAGTGGGGGAAACCGGATCGAGTAGTTGACAGAGAGAGAGAGAGAGAGAGAGAGAGAGAGAGAGAGAGAGAGAGAGAGAGAGAGAGAGAGAGAGAGAGAGAGAGAGAGAGAGAGAGAGAGTGTTCGAAAAACGGCGCGGCGCGCATGTCTCTATCGGCGAGCGTCCATGATGCAAGGGCGGTCGGGGTGAGCGGTACAGTACCTAGGTCCACGCCGCTCTGCTCTCGAGGGCGTAGGGAGAAGAGAGGTGAGGTAGCTGTACTGCGCTCACAGAACAACGCATCGCAGGACTGATAGACCAGTACTGACAACGCGTGGCGCCGCGAAAACATCTAGCTCTCTCTCTCTCTCTCTCTCGCACTCTCATTGAAAGCCTCTCTTGACTACAGGTCCCGCCCCGCGGCCCATAGCTCTGCTGCGCTCCTTGCGTTCTATACGTCGCAAGACAAACAATCTCTAATGAGGATTAAACTGTCATTAGCGCCCCAAACGAGCTGCAGCGCCGCTCCGGTGACGACTGTCAGTCGGTCTCTCTCACACACACACATGCATTGCAAGACAGCACAGCGAACCTTTAATTACAACAGCACAGGGCGGATAAGCGCCAACCGATTGACGATAGCGTGCGATGAGGAACGCGTCGCGTCCTATGTTTGGAGTGTTATCGGTAACACTGTCCAAAGAAACATAGTGTTTTTGGAGAGAGAAAAAAAAATCGAGTGGTCGCAGAAGTTTGCGCTAGAAATGCGCCAGAGCGCTGCCCGGCCCGC
The DNA here is from genome assembly GCA_033675135.1 of Frankliniella intonsa. Taxonomy (NCBI): domain Eukaryota; kingdom Metazoa; phylum Arthropoda; class Insecta; order Thysanoptera; family Thripidae; genus Frankliniella; species Frankliniella intonsa. The sequence continues at coordinate 3,624,454 of CM066254.1, forward strand.
GCGCCCACGTCGTAGGCCGTCCCGCCGGACACGGCTGCCTCACCGTGCTGCCTACCCTCCGGGCGCTCCCGGCCCGCGCGCCCACGTCGTAGGCCGTCCCGCCGGACACGGCTGCCTCACCGTGCTGCCTACCCTCCGGGCGCTCCCGGCCCGCGCGCCCACGTCGTAGGCCGTCCCGCCGGACACGGCTGCCTCACCGTGCTGCCTACCCTCCGGGCGCTCCCGGCCCGCGCGCCCACGTCGTAGGCCGTCCCGCCGGACACGGCTGCCTCACCGTGCTGCCTACCCTCCGGGCGCTCCCGGCCCGCGCGCCCACGTCGTAGGCCGTCCCGCCGGACACGGCTGCCTCACCGTGCTGCCTACCCTCCGGGCGCTCCCGGCCCGCGCGCCCACGTCGTAGGCCGTCCCGCCGGACACGGCTGCCTCACCGTGCTGCCTACCCTCCGGGCGCTCCCGGCCGCGCCACAGCGGCGTCAGCACTCACCTGCAACACAAGAACACGCCCGACCATTAGCATACACTGCAAATAATATCTTGGAAAATTTACGACCGTGTTTGTAATTTGTGATTTACAAATTTACGAAAGCCAATTCCTGTTCGCTTAAGAATGACAATTCAAGTTTTTAATTGTGCATGTTGATAGCGTATTTCTACGACAACAATTATCATGGGAAATTTTCCCGTAATCCCTACAAACATTATTTCTCACGGTGTTCAGGGAGAAGATAGAAGTAAATATGATAAGAAAACGAGTAGGACATTGAAATACGCCGGTGCGATATGCTTTTCGCATATTTTTGCAGCAGCGCGAGACGGGCACCAGTGTGGGGTCGAGCTCGCGGCCCGCTGCCTCGCCTCTGCCTTCCCGCGACTGTTTATGAGAGGGGTACTCAACTCCGACCAACCACGGCACAACGGCCGTGGCGGCGGGGCGTGGCGGGGCGTGGCGGGGCGTGGCGTGGCGTGGCGTGGCGGGGCGGAGGGACCCGGCCCGGCCAAGGCAAGGGACTGAGGCCGGTCAGGATCCCTTTTGCCTTCTGTGACAAGAGGCGGGGCGGGGCGGGGCGGGGCGGGGCAGAGAAGGGGAGGCGGGTGGGGCAGCCCGAGAAGGGGTTACGAATTAGATTCGCTGGGCTGAACAGAATCCATCCCTCGCCCAACCCTCCTCAGCCACCCCATCACTGCCGCGCCCCGCCCCGCCCCGCCCCGCCCCACCCCGCCCTACCACGCTCCGTCCCGCCACGCCCCGCAACGCCGATTATCTCCACCGCCTGCTCACTACCGATGAAACACAGTGTGGAGGTTTGCTCGAAATTGATGACAGCGCCACGCACCGCTAATATCGCCACCCAGCCCAGCTGGTACACATTGACATTAAAGGTGAAGTCAAATGGATAAAAGACGCTTTAACAGAAGTGAGATATGCGAATGGTCAGCGCACAGCGTACATTCCATTTTCACGAAATGATGGCACCCTCTCCCAGCACTGGCTGCACCTCAGCACCTAACAGTGAAACGGACTTTACAACCAAATAATGCCTGGCAGAGCCCGGGAGTGGCGCGGAGCGGCGTAGGGAGATGGAAGCGAGAAGAGAGAGAGAGGGAGAGGGAGAGGGAGAGAGAGGAAGAGGGAGAGAGATAGACAGAGAGAGGGAGAGGGAGAGAGAGGGGCAACAGTCCGCTCAGCAGTAGGAAGACAATGGGTCTTGCTGAATAATACAAAGAGACAGTGTTAAGTTGGGGCGGGTGAAGGGAGGGAGGGACGCGCGAGAGGACGGAGGATTGGAGGCAGAGCGAGAGAGCGAGCGAGAGAGCGGGAGGGAGAGAGGGAGAGAGAGAGAGAGAGAGAGAGAGAGAGAGAGAGAGAGAGAGAGAGAGAGAGAGAGAGAGAGAGAGAGAAGGGCGAGGACACCGTGAGGAGCAGTAAAGGGAGATGGCTGGGGGTGGGTGCCACCGTGAACCTCAGCGGGGCGTGGCGGGGCGTTCTAAAGTGCGCATCGCGTTGTCAAGGGCACTCCTGGACTAGGGTGGGGCGGGGCGCGGGGAGGGGCGCGGGGCGGAGGGAAGAGTTGGTGTCGGGGCGGCTCGGCCGAACACCAAGACTATTCTACCGACTCATCCGCACAACCCTGCTCGGCAAACGAGCCTAACGCATGATAATAGGTTTCTATCAATTTTTTAAATGTAAAATAGTATTAGATAAATCAGAAGTTAAAAAAAAAAAACCTTGTATAGAATTGGAATAAGGAATTAAAAAATCGGCATCCGAATATCATGCCGGGCTTAATAAAGCCAGAGAGACGTACGCAGGAAGTGGATGACGGCAGGGTGGGGCTCTAATAAACCTATCAGGGGATTAGGGAGGGAGTGGCGAGGCGGGCTAGAGGGGGAGGGGAGGGGAGGGGGAGCGAGCGCCAGGCCTAACAGACGCGCCGGGCCGCGCCGGGCCGCCAGGCTGTTCTGTTACACCCGCGGACTCAACACAGTGACCTGAACCACTGCGGTACGGAGGTGAGGTACTGGTTTTGAAAAGTGGAAGTGTCGCGCTGAAACAGAACGAGCCCCAGCCCGCGCGAGCGACCTTCGCTGCGCCAAACTGCTACTCTAGTTACCGCACCAGGTTTCTCTCCACAAAACAATAAAGTTTGAGATGTACAGTAAAGAGTGTTCGCGAGGCGTCAGGATCGTGAAAAGAGTCGCTGTCGAGTGGACAGTTTTCGAGGAGAGCAATATATTTTTTTTCCCCTGGAGCCACACCCTCCGCATTGCGGGGAGTTATACCTCTTCCGCGCGCACAGAGCTCGCCTCGCCTCGTCTGAGCTGGACATGGCACCTCCACACTAAATACTAAAGACTCAGACGGCAAAATTAGCAAAACGGTATTAGAAATGATGATATCAACCTCTCCTCAGCCTTACTCCTCTCGCACACTCCACTCACATCTCTCTGCTCTTAATAGGCAAAAGGCTTAGCGGAACGCCGACAAATGAGGTTGCCGATCTGCTCATCGCTGAACAGGTGGCTCGGGCGGGGCGGGGCGGGGCGGGGCGGGGCGGGGCGGCGGTGACTCAGACTTGCGGTCAGGTCCCGCGCCCGGGCCGGGCCGGGCCGGGCCGAGTCGAGCCCTCGAACCACTCTGTGCTTATCCGTTTCATAGAAGAGAACGCAATGCGCAACACAGATGGGTTCTGCTTGAGAGTCATTCCATGGAAATGTAAGGACGCGCTACCGAGAAAGACGAGACCCTCCTCGTGTTACTGGTAGGCTAATAAGAGAGACGCCAACTCGGAAAAAGGGTGAACTATCATACGCAGGCTTCGGGACTACACCCAGAAAAGCGTGTTCTCGGTTTTTCATGTACTTGATTGAGTTGAGTAAATTGAGACTATTCCGAGTACATTTTACTTGTAACACGAACAATTTTCACGAATCCAGTCCGATGAAGTTGATTCAATCAAGTGCAGTGCAAGGCGTACTAATTCCGATAACACGCTCTTCTGGGTGTAGTGAGACCGACCAGGACCAGGAGACCGCCGCGCAGTGTAACACTGCCTTAGCGCGGCGCTGAATTAAACCACCAATGCCTGTTTTAGGGGAAGTACTAATTTGCAACATTGACTGCCTCTCACTGTAGCCGCTGCAAGTTGCGCCCGCCCGCCCGCACGCGCGCGCGCGCGCGCACACACACACACACACATCCGCAAGAACGCAGCCACACACGTACTAAACACATACAAGTGCAGGTCCACACGCAGGGCAGGGCTCCAAGCCCACAGTGATCCCACACCGCGAGCACAAACAAGGGGCTTATTACCGGCGTAAAGAAATGTAGCAGGGAATTGTATGCAGTGCCAAAGTGGATTTAAATGGCGAGCGGACGATAAAGCACAGCAGAGAGAGAGAGAGAGAGAGAGAGAGAGAGAGAGAGAGAGAGAGAGAGAGAGAGAGAGAGATGGCGCCATCTCAGCGTGGGATGCTAGCGAATGCTAGGCGCAGGCAAGCACGCAGCTCAGCTCAGATTCCAGACGATAACGTGTAATGCTGCTTTGCTGACCAACTGACCATATCGCTCTAGTTAGCGCGCCCGGCGCGGACACACGGGTTATACAGTACGCGGTTAAAAAGCAGCACCAAACTGTAAGTTGTGAATTACTTTCATACGGCCGTTTAAAGTAAATAGAGCTTAGCTTCGCTCAGCAAAAATTTAAATCTTTTTTTTTCTTTTTATACTTGTGTTCCATGATAGCGGCGCCGAGGATAGACCGCCGCTTTTAGAGTAACATTTCAAAGTACTAGTTGCCATACCGTACACACACACATACATTGTAAAACACGACTACACGCTAGAGATGTTAACCTTTGTCTCGCCAGTGAAAGCAACACACAACACAACACACACACACACACACACTCTCGTACAACAAGGACAGGACGGTGGTATCACAGGAGCTCGCCAAGTCCCCCCGAAAACGGCGCGGTTTGAAAGATATGCCTGTAGGGAGAGTCACGAGCGGGCCGGGCGTCGTGTGGGAGGGAGGGAGGGTGTCCCCGCGGTGTCCCAGCGGTGTCCCTACACTGCCAGGCGGCTGCAGCCTGACATTCCAAACGACCAAAGCGACCAGAGGCGTCGACTGGAAAAGTAACCGCGATATCGCAGATACCTCATCGCAGCAAATAGTTTGTAAACTCGTGACATTCGCGAGTTTTCTCACAGCACTATCGGGAATGTAACGTTTTATGTTTTTACTAAAGAAAACAAAGTATCAACAATTTTTTATGATGGAAATTTAAGCTCTGTATAAAAGTCAAGAGAGGCAACAATTTCCCCCATTGTTAAAAATCATAATACAAATCCGTCCTCTTGTAGAACGCATCCAGCAGCCTATCGTCGTCCACACCCTCACGCCCTTGAGCTTTCTCTGCACAACGGATAACCTAGGGCCTAACTGCAGGACCGACCGATGTGGTAGTGTTTAGTCCGGCCGGCCGGACAAACCTAACCCAATTAGCGCTTCCCGGTGCAGGCGTGCGCGCCGCAGCGCCGGACGCGGCCTGCCTGCCCTGCCCACAAGACGGACAGACGGACAGACAGACAGACAGACAGACAGACAGACAGACCGATCCTCCACTGATACTGCCCCGTCCCGTCACCACTGCCAAACCAAACCCACGCGGACGCGCAGCGCAGGGGCGCGGTCAGAGCTTGCGACGCGATGCGACCGTAGCGCAACGTCTTACCACCGGCGCCGCGCCACCGGGCCGGCCGGAGACGCGGGGGCAAAGCAAGGGGGGGGGGGGGGGGGGTTGATTACCAGAAGTCATCTGTATTCATCTGGCGGCTTTACCAACTATTGTCTCTGCGGCGGCGCGGCGCGGCCCGGCCAGGGGACCTCCTCTCCAATGCGTCTCAATATCCGCCCGACAAGCAGGGGGCGGACACGGGAATGACCAGCGGCAGAGCCCCCCCCCCTCTCTCTCTCTCTCCCCCTCTCTCTCTCTCTCTCTCTCTCTCTCTCTCTCTCTCTCTCTCTCTCTCTCTCCTCTCGTTCTCGTTGTCTCGGCGGCACCCGCGGGCGGTATATATGCATGCAGATATTATGAGATAGAGTAAGTGGCTGAAACTGTCGGCGCCTTATTAAGCAGAGGTCGCTAGCAGCAGCAGCAGCAGCAGCAGCAGCAGCAGCGGGAGGGAATTCCCTTTCGCTCCACAACTACACCGATACAGCGCATGTCCCCGACTGAGCAGTGCTCTGTGTAAAACATGTGCTGATTGCTCGCCAATATCATTGCACACACACACACACACACACACACACACACACACACACACACACACAGACACCGACGGATTAACCTTGTGTGGCCGCTGCATCGCGTCCCGTCCAAAGCACCCATTGTTCTGCCGTGTTTCTGCCCTTATTCTGCGGCGGCGGCGCCTAGAGTCGAACCCAAGGCCGCGCCGCGCCGCCCTGCCCCCCCCCCCCAACGCGCTCGTCAAAAAGACTTTCATTCATCGTGCGGGGGGGGGGGGGGGCTGCCTCATGGCGCCACCGAGCCGGCCAGCGGCGCCACGAGCGAGACATGCCTGATGAGGGAGAGAGGGAGACAGAGAGAGAGAGAGAGGGAGAGAGAAAGGGAGAGGGAGAGAGAGAGAGAGAGAGAGAGAGAGAGAGAGAGAGAGAGAGAGAGAGAGAGAGAGAGAGAGAGAGAGAGAGAGAGAGAGAAGCGGTGGAGTGGGAGAAAAAAAACGCAAAACGGAATCAAAACACGTTGAAATTAAACGTAAAATATATACAGTGTTGCTCGCGTTTGAATTTATTACGAGCTCGCGCCGCGGCCGCGCTCTGCTCTTATACTAAATTTATCACGAAATGGAAATAACGAAAGCGATATCGCATCGCTCATTGTCTGCTAAACACGTGCGGGGAATTATATATGGGCACTTGGAGCTCACTGGGTGAGTGCGAGCGAGAGAGATAGAGAGAACGCGTGTAACTTGAAAGCGCACGCATGTGTGTGTGTGTGTGTGCGCGCGCGCGCCACGCGGGGCACACAATTATTAGAGGCATTTATTATTTCACAAGAACGCATTATACGATAGCCTCTTCGAACGAGAATTCTTTTCGCAACTTCCTGCAGCAACAGGCCGCGCCCGGGCGGGGCGGGGCGGGGCGGGGCGGGGCGGGGCGAGGCGGGGCGCTCAGCAAGGCTGCGGGGCGCCGGCACAACCCCACACCGTACCGAGCCCCACATATTTTCTTTCAAATTTAAATTGTGCTTCGGGAAACTAAATCCTGTATAGAAGCCTCCGATAGAGTTGTCAACACTGGAAAAACAAACGTTGCGTCCGCTACACCAATTGGTGTGTTCTATGGCAACATTTCAGTTTTTGTGGAATATTAACCAACCGAGACTTTAAGTTTCATTTCTGATGCGCCTATCAGTCAGATGCATAGTTCATTCAACATGTCCAATTCCCCATTTTCTACAAATCCTATTTAAAGTCGTAGTATTTAGGCTCGCAACCCCATTACATGTAGGCTCGTTCGAACGGGAATTTCATGGGGAATCTGATAGGCGCATCAGAAATGAAACTTAAAGTCTCGGTTGGTTAATATTCCACAAAAACTGAAATGTTGCCAAAGAACACACCAATTGGTGTAGCGGACGCAACGTTTGTTTTTCCAGTGAACAGAATTTAAGGTATGATACGGGCGGGGCGGGCACCGTGTGGGTGGACACACACACACACACACACACACACACACACACACACACACACAGACGTAGTCAATCACATTGAGTCACTTGCGTGGGAGCGACGCGTAGAAGGGTGCGCCGCCACGAGGCCGCCACCTCACCGCCGCGGTGTGCAGTAGGTGGGCCTTGTTAAGGACACTGCTTCATTCAGTTTGGCCGCCTGCAGTCTGCACTGCACGCCGGACCTGCACGAGTCTCTGAGGACCGGGCGGGGCGGGGCGGGGCGGGGCGGGGCGAGGAGGGCAGGCACTTGGGAGTTCAGTAGTAGCTCTTCAAAAAAGGAGACGGGGCGAAGAAAAAGTGTGTGCGAGAGTAAGAGAGAGGGAGGGAGAGACAGACAGACAGACAGACAGAGAGGCGCCAGTACTTCCGGTGACGCGACGTCTGTCTCCCGCCCACGCAGCCCGCGTCAGGCCCGGGCCGTACGGTCAGGTACGTGTGACTCACTGCCCTGCGCCGCGGTCCCTGGTCGTTGCCTTTATTACAGGAGAGTCGGGCGGGGTGCGGCGGGGCGGGGCGGGGCGGGCACCGCTCACCGGCCGAACGGAATTAAAACGTTTTCTGCTGAGACGTCTTCTAGTTGGGGATGTGGCGCACGTCTCGCTCGTGCGCTTGGTCCTTCCTCGCCGCGCCCCGCCGCGCCCCGCCACGCCACGCCCCGCCCCGCCACGGCCTGCCCGCGACAGGAACGCCGCGCCGACTCACGCCGCGCCACGCCGCGCTACGTGTATACACGAAACGCGACACAGCTTTTGGCAGGCGCCCAGCCTAAGTCGCCCACGACTACCCCGCTCTCGCATTTCGAGAGAAATTAAAACCAACCGTCTTCGTTTACTTCTGCAAAACTATTTCTTTTCCCGCGTTGTTTTACGCCCGCCGCCGCCGCCGGTGTACGGGATGTGTGACTCCTCTCTTCCGCCAAAAAGAAATTGGGTCAGGTCAAGGAGCTTTAGCTGGGCTGGTGTGACGGTGGTTGTTGTGTGGGTGGCTGGGTGGTGGGTGGATGGGTGGATGGGTGGATGGGTGGATGGGTGGGTGGGTGGGGAGTGGGGGTAGATGGATGGATGGATGGATGGAAACACGAAGGCAAGTGTTGCGGCAGTGGCGGTAAGCAACAGCCCCGTACGACTTACTGAGCCGCTAAGGGACAGAAGAAGTCGGGCGAGAGGGAGAATGGCGGAGAGAGGGAGGAGAGAGAGAGAGAGAGCGAGAGAGGGGGAGGGGGCTGGCAAGACAGAGAGGCTTTCTGTTTGCTAAGCCGCATCACCAAACAATCCACACGTGTAAGCCCTGCGCTGCGCTGCGCTGCGCTGCCGCCGCTGTGCCGTGCTGTTGGGGGGCCACCACGCCCCGCCCCGCCCCGCCCCGCCCCGCCACGCCACGCCGCCACCCCCAAAGCCACTCTCCCACTCTCCGGGCCGGGCCGGAGACACGCGTCTCCCCCGGCGCGCGCCGGCCCGCCCGCGCCCTGGCCAAGGAGACCGGAGAGCTGCTCCCCGAACCCGCGCACACTCGCGCACACGCACGCCGAGCTGTACCTGGTCGTAAGGGAACACGCCGGCGACGTCCTCCTCGGGGAACAGGCCCAGCCCGTTCATGCGGACGTCGTCGTAGGGGCCGCCGGCGCCGTGGTGGTGCTGGTGCTGGTGGTGGTGGTTGTGGTCGTGCTGGTGGTGGCCGGGGCCGGCCTCGTCCAGCTTGAACCGCGACACGCAGGCCGCGTACGCGTCGTGGCCGGCGGGCACGCCCAGCCCCGCGGACAGCCCCGCGGACAGCCCCGCGGACAGCCCCGGGGACAGCCCCGCGGGGCCCAGACCGGGGCCCATGCCGGCGGGGCCGCAGTCCAGCCGCTGCATGCGTGGGGCCTCTAAGGGCCTAACGACAAAAGTGCCACCACTTGTGGCGCGGCCCTTGCTCTTGTTGTTGTGCTACGCCCGCGCCATGCCATGAGGAGTATCCACTGTAATCCTGGGCGGCGGCGATGTCGTAATCCACCTGCGGTATCCACCATGGGGGTGGGCTGTCCCCCGGGGGTTACCCACTCGAGCGTATCGTATCCACCGGCACTGTCACAACCAGCTGAGCGCGCGGCGGCGCCCCGACCGGCTCCGCGGGCCGGCGCCCATCCCGTCGGGACCGACACCCAACACTGTCACGCCAGAGACCGTCACATCACCGTCACATCACCGTCACGCCGCCGTGCGACACACGCGTGACACCCGCGACCGTCACACACGGGCCAGGTGGGGTTGTGTCGTCCACGCGACAGCGACACCGACGAGGCGGTTGTCACACACACACACACACAGTCACACACACTGCGTCGCGCACTACGTCACGCCGCACCGGCGCGCCACCGTCACTCCGTCCGTGACGACACGCACACGCACACACACACACCGGACCGTCGCGACGTCCTCCCCGTTCAGCGAGCAGCGCGGCACTGCGAGCCACTTCACACTTTGTGTACGGCCCTCCCCCACCACCGCGGCCACCCCGCCCCACCCCGCCCCGCCCCGCCCCACCCCGCCCCACCCCACCGCGCCGCGCCGTTGCGGCGGCGTGGCGGAGCGAGGCGCGCGCGGGGAGCGGAGCGAGGGAGCGAGCGAGAGAGACACACGCAGAGAGAGGGAAACAGACGCTCAGGCCCAGGCAGACGGCACAAGCTCGCAGTGGGGCGGGGCGGGGCGGGGGGCGGGGCGGGGAGTAAAGCCCATGGCGGACACATTCGTGCTTAGTCGAGTTGAATTGAGTGGAGGAGCCGAGAAGCTAGAGGGAGGTGGAGAGGGGAGTGGGAGGGCCAAATAGGGCTACACAACGGTGATAAGGGCCTGGGGTAGGGAGAGAGGGAGAGCGCGTAGGATATAGGTAGACAAGGAGAGACAGAGGAGGGATAGAGGGAGAGAGAGGGAGAGAGGGAGAGAGAGGGGGGGAGAGAGAGAGAGGGATGGAGGGAGGGAGGGAGCGAGAGGGAGCGAGAGCGAGAGGGAGCGAGAGAGAGAGGGAGCGAGAGAGAGAGGGAGAGAGAGATAGTGGAGAGAACGTTACGCTGAAAACGCGCGTTATAACGGAAAATGAAAATGACCCGTGGCGTCGTCGCGCGCTGTTACGGAGAGGGTGCGTGAAATCGGCGAGGGCGAGAGGGTAGGGAGGGGGGGGGGGGCAGATGGGGGGGGGGTACGGGGGACAGCCACCGGGCGGGGCGGGCAGGAGGGGGAGGGGGAGGGGGGGGGCGGTTTGTGACCGTAACACTGTTACACTGCTGCCGCAGCCCTGCATCCGTCCAGTTGAGGGGAGTGGGGGAGAGGGGGAGAGAGAACAGAGAGAGAGAGAGGAGAGAGGAGAGGCGGCGGCAGAGGAGCCTTCAACACTATTCTCTCTCTCTCTCTCTCTCTCTCTCTCTCTCTCTCTCTCTCTCTCTCTCTCTCTCTCTCTCTCTCTCTCCACTCTGCGGCGCTCGCTCTGGCTGGGTCCCATCTCTCTCTCTCTCTCTGCTCCCCTCCTCTGGGGCGGGGGCGGCCGGCCGGCCGAGCCGAACAGAGGGTGCGGGGCCGGGCGGGGCCAGGAGGCAGGGGGATGCGAAACGCCAATTTGGCGCCAGGTCATTCAATTTGAGAAATTCTCTTGGCCTGCCGCACTGAAGAGAAGATCTTAGTCGGGTTAAGTTGGGCCCTGGGGAAGAGGGTGCGGAGCAGCACACCTCGGGCGGGCGGGGGCGGGCGGGGGCGGGCGGGGGCGGGCGGGGGCGGAGGGAAGGGCGCGCAAGGCATGGTTTCGACCTCCCCCGCCCCGGCTAGAACCTAACGTACTCCACCCCTGTTTCGCCCTCACATCGGACCGAACTGGGCCGGCCTTGCCGACCCCCTGCACGTTCTCTTCCAGTCCAACCCATCACTCGTTTCCCTCCTCTTCCTCCCTCCCTCCCTCCTTCCCTCCTCTCCCTTGCTCCCTCTCTTCCTCCCTCCCTCCCTCCCACCCCCGACTTGCCTACTTCACGATTCCTCCTTTTCACTGCACTTCTCTCTCCCCGCACCCGAACTATACGGCGTAAAGGTGAGACGCACTCGCGTCAAAAACATGTGCAGGCTGGACACTCTCCCGACAGGTGCCTCAGTTATCCTCCTGCTGGCCCGCAGCAGGAGTCCTGCTGGGCTCCCCGGCCTGCAGTGCGTTGACCTGACCTGCTGGCTCCGGCTGGTCGGCACGCGTCGCACCCTCCTATCACAGCATCCACCACCGCTCCTCACCGCGAGATGAGAGGGGATTATTTTTCGGAGGGGAGGTCAGAGGAGAGGTGGGAGCGGGGTGCGTGCGCGCGAGGAGCGTGCGTGCAGGGTGGTGCGGCGGGGTGCGGCCGTGCACCGGTAGAGATATACACAGCTGTCACCTACACAGCCGCCCAAGAAAACGACAACACCTGCCAAGGGAAAATGCAAAGTGCGCCTAACCCTAGACCGAGGAGCCCTTCACTAATAAAATAACAAATCAGTTCACACCATCGGAGGGGAAATCAGGAAAAATACAAGAAAAATCACTAAAATTCAGTAAAAAAAAATCAACCAAAACCAGAAAAATCGGTGTAGCTTGAAGTTCTAATGAAGAACCCCTCGCCTCGCCCCGGCCTTACACAAGATGCCTCGCTCGGTGCTCCTCGCCCATCCCGACTGGCCGGCCCCGGCCGCGGCCAGCGGCCAGCTCAGCTCAGCCCGGAGGGTCAGTCCGGCCCGACCCCTGACCCCGCTGCCGCGCTGCCCCCGCGGGGTCCTCCCCCCCTCAGCTGACCCAGTAGCCCACATGCCAAGTGACCAGGCACACAGCTCGCGGCCACCGCCAGCACCGTGTCCGGGAGGGAGGACGCCGAGCAAGATGTCGTCGCCGATGAGCGGGGCCGGGCCGGGCGTGTGAGATCAGCAGCACATCATCTGCGAGGAGAACAAGTCTGCGGCGCTGTTCGCGCCCGGGCCGGGCCGGGCCGGGCCCGTGGGGCCGTGCAAACAAGTCCGCGCCCACCCCTCGCCCCGCCCCCTGGGCCGCCGGGCCGGGCCAGGTCGCGGCTCGGCGGGGCGGGGCGGGGCGGGGCAGGGCGGGCGTGGCAGGGGTTGCTGCCAACCCCTTGCCTGCTCATGTTTGCCCTGCCTTTCCGTGTGTTTGCATCGCACAAATATTTGAACTTGTCTCGGTCAAAAAGGGCTTTCTCAGTAACGCCGCGGTGCGAAAGCGAATTAGAAGTAGGAGAGCGTTCGCGGAGGGGAACTAGCGAGAGAGAGAGAGAGAGAGAGAGAGAGAGAGAGAGAGAGAGAGAGAGAGAGAGAGAGAGAGAGAGAGAGAGAGAGAGAGAGAGAGAGAGAGAGAGATATTGTACTGCGCTTCTCTCACGTCAATCACTAGGATCATGCGGCCGAAAAAAAACCTGCTCGGGACAATGTTTGACAAACGCGCTTCCCCACTCCCGTCAGAGAGAGTGACGGGTCGGTAAGCGGAAAATTTTAAGGACGTACTTTTTTTAAAAATGTAAGTCTCAATAAAAATTTCAATCCAGATTGGAATTGAAAGCAGATGATACATTTTATTGCTTCATGCTTTTTTTTTAAATTTATGTTGATCGGCATATTTAATTTCATTGTATCTAGAGTGTTGAAGCTAGAGGGTAGTTGGGACGATAAAAATTAAAATAGGTAAGGTTTTCTTCATTTTAAAGCTATTAGGGGACGGGGGACGGGTCGCTGAGTCAAAAGCGTCCAAAGGTGCGAGCGAGCATTGTTGATCGGCCGTTGCGGCAGCGGCAACTGCAAGGCATTGTCGCGCGAGCGACCGAGCGACCACGCGAGGCGACACAATCCCCCCTGTATAATATTCTGCCACACTCGCCACTCGCTTTATGAGTACGAGCTAGATAAAACATTATCTTACGTTTAGTAATTGTCATTTTAGTTAAGGCTAGAATGTATCATCTGCTAAAAAAGGCAGGCGGGCTTAAAATAATTTTTGGTAGACTGGGAGCTCGTGGGAGACGAGACAAATAGAGCGCAGCCACCGCACAAGATATTGAATGAAAAGCAAAAGTTTCCAGGGATAATAAATGCCAGGCGAAAGGTCAACGCACAGAGCGCGCGCGCGCGCACACACACACGAGATGGAAAAGGAAATTGATTCATAAATCAATCGCTATAAAACGTCTGTGTACGAAACTCGCGACCAGCTCCTTGCGACCTTCTGATCAGGGTCGCCACCACTCCTACACCCGCGTCCCACTGAAATCAAACACGAACGCGCGCGCGCACACACACACACACACATGTGAGCGCACCCGTACTGCCAACTTCTGCATATGGAAAGAGACTAGCAGGCCGCCATAAATACCATCAAATTGACACTTTCACTGTCCCGAGAGGGAGAAAGACGTAGACTTGGGAGGAGGAGAGAGCGAGAGAGAGAGAGAGAGAGAGAGAGAGAGAGAGAGAGAGAGAGAGAGAGAGAGAGAGAGAGGGGGGGGGGTCTATTGCCGGCGAGCCCAAGAGCTTAACCCATTGCCCAAGCAAACGTAGCGAGCGTAGAGAAGACCCTTTACAAACCGCGCCAGAGCCAGCACTGCGCTGCGCTGCGCTTGCAAGTCCCCGCCCCGGTGTAACATCTCTCTCTCGAAGGTGCGGTGAAATGATACGTATCTCTCTCTTCTCCTCCCCGTTCACAAATCCCGACCGTCTGGTTCGACTGCGGGGCGGGGCGGCCTCATTTAAATTAGCAGGCTGCGTGAAAACCGCAGCGGCCGCGCGCGCGCATCAGGCCAAAGTGAGTCATTACACAAGAATGAATAACAATTATTTTCGGTTCGACCGGCTGAATTCGGAAGTGAATGCGAGAGAGGGGGGAGAGAGAAAGAGAGATGACAGGGAGATAAGCGGGCCCGGGCCGGGGGATGAGATGGCTGTCTGACAGAGCAAGAGAGAGAGAAAGAGAGAGAGAGAGAGAGAGAGAGAGAGAGAGAGAGAGAGAGAGAGAGAGAGAGAGAGAGAGCTGGGGAGCTTATTTGATTAAGAAGCCCCGCGCCCTTCCCTGGAGGCACGGGGATAAAAACGAGTCCTGTGCGGCGTATCATCGAAAATCCATTGACTGAAAAATTGCCCCACTCTGCGGCTAGTTTGGAGCTCCAGGGGTGGGGGTGCATGGCAGGGGGACAGGGGAGGTGTATGGGGTGGGGCGGAGGAACATTCAGTGTCAGCTATACATCTCACCCGCCCCGCCCCGCCCCGCCCGGGCAGACCCATGCCTTCCCCCGCAGCTTCCCTTGGTCCACACTCTTATGCATCTTATTTTCTTATTCCATCATACCTCACCCCTTCTCGGTGGCGGGGGAGACGCCACCGCTCCCCCTACTCTCCAGCCTGTCTCTGCATTTGCTCTCCGCGCAAAACCCTCTCCCGCCACTTCCATCTCCCTCCTTCTCTTCCTCTCTCTCTCTCTCTCTCTCTCTCTCTCTCTCTCTCTCTCTCTCTCTCTCTCTCTCTCTCCTGCACTACTCCGCGCCGGTACTCGTTTCGTCTCCTTTCCACTCTGCAGAGTTGACCTCAACGATCACCACATATGCACCTGCCGCTCGCCCCGTGTCCTGCTCGGCGCTCACCCGCATGTACTCACCTCAGACACAAAACCATCCACAGAACTACTAAAAAAAAAAACACCTCAATACGAATATTCCTC